>VMBQ01005102.1:30508-72465 GCA_007657795.1 Dreissena rostriformis | reverse complement strand
TGATAAGAAAATTTCTGCAAAAACGACTTACTATATTTATGTATTCATGTTTTTCGTATAATCATTTTGTTTAACACTAGAAACTGTAAATAAAATTATGTTCTGTTCTGTTCTGCCATAACTTTTGCAATATTGAAGATAGCAACTTGATTTTTGGCATGCATGTTAATCTAATGAAGCTGCACATTTTCAATGGTAAAAGGTCAAGGTCATTCTCCAAGGTAAAAGGTCAAATATATGGGTCAAATTGCTCCAAAGGGGGCAAAGTGTTTTACAAACACATCTGGTTTCTTTATGGAATATAATTATTCAATGATAATTATAAATGGTACATCAATATCTAAAGTCTGAAGTAAACTTTGTGATTCTAGAATAAATAGTGCCGGAGATATTAATTATCGAAACTCTGAAAGATTTAAGGCCGAAGTATACAATTGTATTGAGAAGTAGATTTCTGCTTTTGTTTAAAACATTATTATTTCTTTAAAAATATTTATATAGTTCCGAAGATACTCATTAAGAAACTTTATAAAATGCAGGACCAAGGCAGACGTTTATAAATGAATAGTACATATCTGCGTTTGTCTAAACATGTATTGTTTCGATATAAATATTACGTATTTAAGTATCTTTTGTTAAAGGTAATGAAAAACTCTATAGCCCAAAAAAGTTTGTGATTTAAACTAAAATTGTTCCGGAAATATTTGTTAGGAAAACTCTGTACGATTTCAGCTAGAGGCAAACTTTTTTTTAAGTACGTATCTGGTTAAGTCTTAAACTGAAGTTTTTATTTTAATTAATATCTTAAAAATCGCTCTCAAGCTAACACACAAATCTCTTTCCGGAAATGAATTTTAAATAAACAAGTACCGGAGCTATTCATTTGCAAAACTGTGTAAGATGTCAGGACATGGCAGACTTTTTATTGAAAAGTAGATATCAGCTTTTGGGTATAACTTTATTTTTATATTATTATTTAAATAACGTTAACTAAACTGATTACATAATTTATTAAATTTTCTTAATAAAATTTAAATTAACGATAAAAATGTTGAACAGGAAAATTATGGAGCCTTAAAAAAACTTAAATAGCTCCAATGATGTTCTCTACATTTCCTAAACTTATAAATATCTTTATTAAATTTTCGTAATAAAGTCTAAATTTACGATAAAAAATTAAAGCACGAACAAATAAGTGATTTTTTTCTTCGTTAATTACGGATTGTCAATTTAAGCAAAGTAATGGTCTTGAAAAAACATCTGCGATAGAGACACGAAAGCTTTCACTCAGTGGGAGGCGATGTCCCAAGGGTGCATTAAACGCGTTAATTGGTTTGTCTGTGACACCACATGTCTGCACATGTGTAGATACCGTTATTAAGATAAGATACCAAGCGTCACCTTCTGATAACATATAAAATGACAATCAAGGCCTAATTCATGCTGAGTTTTATGACTCTTAAAATATTGCAGACGAACCTTGTTTCTATTAATCACCAATTAACTGAAAACAATATTTATTAAAAAAAGACGAACTATTATGTGATTATCATATCGATAACATCGCTTTGCTTCCTTTTATGGTTCAGGGACCTATACAAGCATATAGGTCCCTGTATTGTTCTTCAGTACCGTCATGGCGGCGCGCGCGAGTATTCAGGGGCGGTTATCCGGGAGTTATTGATTTCTGGGATTGTCTATAGGCCAAAATTGATAAGAGCGCGAAGTCACGTGACTCGCAAAATTTCAGAACGAGGCTGAACGTGTAACAATTTCTGATAGCGCAAGGCAACGCCGCATTCGATTTCGACCATTCACGCGTTTGAAAATGCGGCGACGTAACGATATTGTCAACACAAGAATGTTAGAATCAGTTTTTCAAGCGTTTAGTGATATAGAGCATTGTTGAAGAATTATTTAATGGTTATTAAATTATTTTTAAAGCTTGATAACATGTTGAGACAATTACATAATCATAGTTGTCATTAAGAAAACGGTAAAAAACGTAGTAATCAATATGTAAGCGTCTTTCTGGGAAACCTGGGCTAAATGCATATGCTTTAAGCGTCGCCCAAATTAGCGTGGCTAATCAGGGGTGACACTTTCCACTTTTATGGAATTTTTCGTTTATAGGAAGTCTCATCTTAACACAAATCAGGTTTAGCCGGAAAGTGTCGCGCATGATTGGCTAGAGCGGACTGCACAGGTTAATTTGACACGACACTTAGCGCACATGCATAAAGCCCAGTTTTCCCAGAACGAGGCTCATTTCGTTCCGCTATTTGCGAATTGGCGACGCGACAGTATTATGTCAGCAATAAATACCGACCGCGACCTTGACACAGAGCTTAATAGATCGCGTAAAACACGTTTATAGAATTGGTTTGAAACAAATTACAAACAAGTTCAACTTGTGTTTTTGCAACATGTCCACTACCTGGGTTAAATTATCTTTCCCATTAAACTTCATATACACTGAGGGTTCGACCTGCTAGTTGAACCATAAAACGGCAATCATGCAGTTTAAAGGTACCTGTTCACAGTTTGGTAAATAGACAAAATTGAAAACAATTGTTTCAGATTTGCATATATTTGTTGTAGTTATGTAATTTGCGAGGAAACAATAATACTGAACATTTACCATGCTCTAACATATCTATAATATGCATACGACGATTTAACCTTCACACTATTAACCCATTTATGCCTAGTGGACTCTCCCATCCTTCTAAATTGGATCAATTTATTTCCAAAATTAGGGATGTCTAATATATTTATTTCTATATTTAAAATATTTCTTACAGAAATTCCTTTAAGCAAACAGCGCAAGACCCTGATGAGACGCCGCATCATGCCTTGTTTGCCAAGGCCTTTTTTTCTAGACGCTAGGCATAAATGGGTTAAGCGTTACACACGCGAAACGGTTGAATAATTTGGAGAGTTTTGTTGTTATCGTTTACATGTTGTGACGATGCTTTGATTTCTTATATAAAATGTAAAATACACGACGAGGCGTTTAAGCGCTAGACTTTAACTCCAGAGGTCGGCGGAGCGAGCCCAGGTGAGGAACACCTTTTTTCTTTAATCGTTTTCTTGTTCTTACTGGAGCTCTTTAGTTCCGTTTTTACTTTTATCAATTTAAAGCATTTAATGACGAATTTCAAAACATGCCAAAATCTCTGAACACGTCCTTTTAAAAAGCGGAGGTAAGTAATATGTCAACACTTTGCAAAACCTTTACAAAACCATCGCCTAGTTAACTTTCATCTTGCATGTTGACGCGAGATTGTGTTTATACATTTACTCGTTTAATTCATATGAATATCCTGGCCAATTATGGCGTAAATGTGTACCTAAAAAATCAGTTCAAATATTAAGTAACAATTAAATGTTTGACAAAACGAAAGCAAAGCCAGACAGCCATGATAGGTCAACAGTTCAATACACGCTAGTTGTGGTGTACAGAAACACACGGAAAGGTCACCCACATAATGAACTCGTAAACTAAAACTAAAACGCCGGTTCGCTTTCGTTAAACAACCCTCTAAACACCGCAGCTTTGTTTCAGTTTTATGGAAACCGGTGTTGAATGTCGGGGAACCCTGAAAGATTTTTGGATAGCCTGTAATTTGGAACTTCACGATTTCATTTAATCGTGATATTCTTTTTCACGCCCATATGAAATGCACACTCAAACCTATAATTTAACTCTTTTAGTGCTGGAACCGAATTTTGAAGGCCTTTGCAAACAGTTTGTATGAAGATGAGACGCCACAGAACGTGGCGTCTCATCAGGATCCAAACCTATTTGCTATTCTGATAGTATTTTTTGAAAAAAAGTGAAGAAAATGATGATTTTAGAAATTCAGCAGACGACATTTTAGCAGACGACAAATTTCCCAGCAGGCAAAGGGTTAATGTGTGTTAGTGTGAGTTCGTGACTCACTTCAATATAATTCGATCAGCAAATTTGGACAAAGTCATGGTGTAATCATAATACTTGCTGATTTTTTAGCTAGAGAACACAAGTATCGGGGTAATACTGGAAAATCAATGTTTTAAGCAAGTCTTCTTTTATTTTTAAAGATTGTTGTTGCTGCTATTGTTTTGGTTGCTGCTGCTTTTGTTTGTGTTCTTGTGTTGCAGTTTGCTATTTGTTTTTGATTTCGCAAATACGTCGAATGGTTTATTAAGACATCAATGTGATCTAGCCTCTTAAACGATGAACAAGAATGCAACTGAATTGCGCATCGATATAAAAATAGATGAGATCACAAACCTAATACAGTGGTATGTGAAGAATACGACATTGGTATGTTTAGAAAGAGATCACTTTTTAGCAGATCGAGAAACATATCACTAAAGTTCTACAAATGAGCCTCGGTCTGTGAAAATGGGGTTAAATGCATGTGCNATTTGTACTTAAAACATCAGTTTACATATATAGTAACAATTAAACGTTTGACAAAACGAAAGCAAAGCCAGCCAGCCATGATAGGTCAACAGTTCAATACACGCTAGATGTGGTGTACATAAAATCATGGAAAGGTCACCCACCCAATGAACTCGTACACTAAAACTAAAACACCGGTTCGCCTATGTAAAACAATCCTCTAAACACCGCGGTTTTGTTTGAATTTTATGGAAACCGGTGTTTAATGTCAGGGAAACCTGATAGATTTTTGGATAGCCTGTTATTTGGAACTTCACGATTTCATTTAATCGTGATATTCGTTTAAACGCCAATATGAAATGCACGCTCAAACCTAAAATGTAATGTGTGTAAGTGTGAGTTCGTGACTCCCTTCGATATAATTCGGTCAGCAAGTTTGGACGAAGTCATGGTGTTATCAGAATACTTGCTGATTTTTTAGCTAAAGAACACAAGAATCGGGGTTATACTGGAAAAACAATGTTTTAAGCAAGTCTTCTTTTTATTTTTAAACATTGTTGTTGCTGTTATTGTTTTGGTTGCTGTTGCTTTTGTTTGTGTTATTGTGTTGTAGTTTGCTATTTGTTTTTGATTTCGCAAATACGTCGAATGGTTTATTAAGACATCAATGTGATCTAGCCTCTTGAACGACGAACAAGAATGTAACTGAATTGCGCATCGATATAACAAAAGATGAGATCACAAACCTAATACAGTGGTATGTGAAGAATACGACAGTGGTATGTTGAGAAAGAGATCACTTTTTAGCAGATCGAGAAACATATCACTGAAGTTCTACGAATGAGCCTCGGTCTGTGAAAATGGGGTTAAATGCATGTGAGTAAAGTGTCGTCCTAGATAAGCCTTGCAGTCCGCACAGGTTAATCAGGGATGGCACTTTCCGCTTAAACTGGATTTTTGTCAAGAACATTTTTCTTAAAACGAAAAATACAATGCAATCGGAAAGTTTCGTTCCTGTTTAGCCTGTGCGGACTGCACAGGCTAATCTGGGACGATATTTTACGCACATGCACTTAACCCCCTATTCACAGAGCGAGGCTTAAATTCATTTTAAAGCGATCAGTTTCCCGTGTAAATAAAGGGAGATCAATAGGGTTTAAAACTTGTTTGTTTTACTTCACTTTTCTTCGCCCATAGTCTAGACCTAATTGTTATAGAACGTTACTGAAATGTGATGAAAAACATCAAGGGCATTCGTAATGACGTAAAGTTCATAATGCTTAACAACATATCACAATCCATTAATCAGACGTCAGACTAACTTCAATATATACTTAGATGAGATGAGGTCGTAAATGTAACGTGTATTTAAATATCTAAAAAAAATGGTCAAGTCATTAGATTAGGCTTAATAATTTAGTAAAAGGATTATTACGTCACGGCCTAATGGGGCACCTTAAAGTCGTGGGGCCCATAGGCAGTTGCCTACTCTGCCTAATGGGTAATTAGTTTTTGTTCGTTGTTGTTCGTTGTTTTTTTATCATGTTATCGTTTTTGAAACATTCCTTAGTATGTCTCTTAGTTACGCGTCTGTCAACATAACACGTGGTATACTTATTACGCATGAAGCTTTCGGAAGATGATGTTCACGAATTCTTTTCGTCAAAGAAATGAGCATCTTTTTGCTTTTGCACCAAAACCATATGACTGATATAGAATACGGTGTAAGTGATTAAATGTGTTTTAAACATACACTTTTTTCTTTTAGACAGACATGATACGTTTGCGAATTAATCGACAAGGTTTTATGTGAGTTACCTATCAGCGAAAGACAAAAACCAGTCCCGGATTACCCATGAGGCAGAGTAGGCAACTGCCTATGAGCCCCACGACTTTAAGGTGCCCCATGAGGCCGTGACGTAATATTCCTTTTACTTACTTATTTAGCCTTATCTAATGACTTGACCAAACCAATTTTTGTTATCAATGTCACTGGAAGGCTAATGTAAACGAGGGAAATCAAATGGCCACTGGCGTTCTAGAAGGCACGTGGCCGACTAGGGGCCTATGGCGTGGGCCCTAAAGTTTCACTGCCTATAGGCCTCCACGGTGCTTAATCCGGCACTGAGTCAATAACAAGTTGCACTATTGTGATGATAGTTATAGGTAGGCCGGCCGTTCCAGGCGACGATATTCTTGCCAAAGGGAAAACAATTCATGATTAGTTTAATGTCAAATAATCTATCATTATCATGCACCAGCCTAAAGAATGTCGGCTTCTACGTGCGTTCTTGTTACAACAAGCAAATTCGTTGAATTGATATCACCCGCCAATGTCAAAATTGTGTGACAGACAAAATGACTGACGAACAACGCCAATTCTATATCTCTCCGCCTTTGGCGGGAATAACAAGTCATAACATGTTTGCTAATAATGATTTCTTCGTTAAGTCTCACTTAAAAAAACTCTTGAATGATATTCCCGATATAGTTTGAGTACCGGTAATAAATTATTTTTTGCTGTCGTTATTGCTGCAGTTTTTTTTTATCGGAAGTTTAACCGAAACTAAAGCCCTATATACTCCTACAAAATAAAAAAATGGCGGAGGGGGAGAAACGGGGCATAAATAATAAGACAGACGTTTTTACATTTCGTACATCGCTGACAGTTGTCACAATGTGCTCAAGTGGTTACCAGTCAACGCTGTTTCGTAATGTGACGTGAACATAAACACTGACCAGAATTAGCGTCGTTTATATGTCTAGTGTAACGATGAAAGCCCCATATATAACGAGAAGTTTTATAAGTGTGTAAACTAACCATACATCACGTGCACAATCCTCGCTGTGGGAACACGGGGCTTAATGCACAAGCGTTAAGAGCCCACTGTCGTCCCAGATGAGTCTGTGCAGTCGACAAAGGCTAATCAGGTACGAAAATTTACACACTGACATGATTTGCGCCAAGAAGTTACTTCCGAAAAATTCCATAAAAGAGGAAAATGTCGTCCCTGATTAGCCTGTGTGGACTACACAGGCTAATTTGGGACGCACTACGAATTTGCATTAAGCCCTGTTTTTGACGATGCTGCTCCAGCAGCTCGTCTAAGTTATCATACCATGAACAAATTCTTCACAATGGCGACCTACCTAAATGAGAGCCAGTCCGATTGAGTTAGCTACATTTTCTCAATCGGAATACCTCGCTGTTGTTAGCTAAATTTACTCAATCGGCATACATCGCTGATTATCATTGATAAAGGTAAAGGCAGCTTGGTTCCCGTCCTCTTTCAAATTTATCGAGAGGTTCGAGACAGGAACCAGACACCAAACTGCCAGGTGGTCTTTTAGAAGTGCCACCTGGCAGTTTGGTGTCTGGTTCCTGTCCCGAAAGAGGACGCTGTGACGCTGTGAAACCCCCAAATGTAGTTATTTTTTTATTTGATCGAGAATGTAACCCGCCTCCCAGTTTCGCTGAATGGGTCAAGTTCCCCACGGGTACTACATCCCCGTACCCCCAAATTTTGTTTCGCACCCAATTTTGTTTTGTACCCATTTTTTTTTCCTACCCATTTTTTTTTCGTACCCATTTTTTTTCGTACCCATTTTTTTTTTCGCTTTCAATTTTTTTTCATACCCAAATTGTTTGTTCATACCCATTTTTACTTCGAACCCACATTTTTTTCGAACCCAATTTTTTTTGGCATAATTTTTCGTACCCATAATTTGTGTACCAAATTTCTTTTCATACCCAATATTTTCGTACCCACATAGCGACACACGATATTTTGCGCGATACACGAATCGACTCGCGAGAATGTACCACGAAATATCGCCCTTGTGTAGGTAGCCGAAAAGGCGATATATCGTGGTAAATATCGCGTGTCGCTTCGTGTATCGCGCAAAATATCGTATGTCGCTTCGTGCATCGGGCAAAATATAGCTTTCGAAAACAACCGGTGTGTAGTTGGTTCGTTTAAAATAGTTCGAGTTACATGGTTTACAGTAAAGATGGTCTAGTTTTACGGTAAACGAAGTTTAACTCCTTGTCTCTATTATAGCATATATAAAAAAAATATAAAAAATATGGGCTTCCCTTCTGTTATTTTCTCTTCCAAACTAAAACGATCTCTGTTTTTGCTGTATGAACATGAAGTCAAATAAACTACAGAACACTGACATATCGCTGAATGCGAAACGATTTAACACTTTCGACGTTTCAACAACATATAAAGAGTATACAAAAATGTAGTATGTAAATTTCGATTAACTGTTAAGGCCAGCAATTTTCCACGCGTGTACATACATTATATACGATTTAAACCTACATAATTTTTACATCCGTCTTCGTGACTTTGTGTTCAGGGCGTTATACATAAGGAAACAAAAGTTCTTCATGAGTAACAAATGACTGTTCCTTAATCGAGAGAGGCGACAGTTTAAAAAACAGATTATTGTTACTTAGTTTTACCGATTTTAGGCTTGGCAAATGCAGAATTTCTGTTGTTCTTTGTCTGGCAGATTTTCACTCAAAAGTTAAAACATCACATTATAGTGTTTTCTTTATATAGTCAGGAACGTTAATATTGTCATGTTGGTCACACATATGCAATGCAATCAACATCTTGTTTTTTGTTTAATACCTAAACCCAATTTGTCAAGTCAAGTCAAGTCNACTAATGACGTAGACTTATACGTTAAATACACTTTCGTTTGTGAGTAATCATCATAAGAAATGGATACAATTATAAAGCGTTACAAACGCGAAACGATTGAAAATTTTTGAAAGTCACTGTTGCTTTCGTTATATTTAGTGACAATACGAGGATGATTTATATAAAGTATAACATGATCAAGAACAGTAACAGCTCCGACGGCTGAGTGAATAAAGCGATATATGCTTTATGCGAAGGTCAGTTATTCAAGCACAAGGGGTAAAGCTGTGTTCTTTTTAATTTTGTCTTAACTTCTATTCTTGTATAATCCAGGAGCTCTTAAGTACCAACGTTTAAATTTGTCAATGTAAAGCATTTACTGACGAACTTCAAAAACGCTAAAATCTGTGAACACGTCCCGTGGTTATGTTTATATATGAAACTTACTTCATATTTTGCATAATGACCTTGCAAACGTGTTGTGTAAATTTATATATACAAATCCATACATTCCTATTAAAAGAGCCATTTGTGTAAAACACATCAACGAGTATGTCATTCAGGTAAGCAAAATCAACAAGTTATCGGCTTTTTGATGAATTTCACTCTCTTTTTGAATTTAGTTTCTTTTATAATGATAAAAGAAATACATTCATATTTGTTCCCGTCAAACACCAAACATGGTCAATTTGTCAAATATTATGAACATTGGTGAAAGAACAATTTTGCGATTTAATATTGAAGTTGTTAGATTTGGACAATGAAATTTGTTATATATTTTTTTTTGGTTTTTGAGCATAATAATTCACAATGATCTGGCTTTAAGATAAAACAAAGATATTTTATTCTCTTTTAGTTCTTAGTTGATAATGTAATTTGTACAAATTCATGTACTTCCACAAAACACTATGAGGCTACAAAGAAATATTGGTACCGATTAAAATGTTTGTTTTCTCTTGCGATTTTGTATTTCTAAATTCTTTATTTAAGATTACGTATACAATGGTATAATTAGTTATTCGGTGCTGTATTTTTACAGTTACATAGCTTAGCCTGTGGGTTTACATAACAGGTGTTCTCAATAAACATGTGGATATTTCATAAAATTTTGTTTAATGTTGGATGTTGTAAAACTTGTCAGAGGGATGAACAAAAATATTGTGTCACATATTTTTCCTCATGTTTATGTTACAATCATGACTTTACTACAGCAAATATGTGCAGTGATATGGCATTGATAGAAAACATGACGTGAGTGATAGCATTTCATAGATCATATAAAAATGATATTGACTTACCATATTATTTCTGTTTTCTTTTTGGAATTCAAGTTAGTAAAAAAATGAACATGTTTGTGACATTTTTGCAATATTACCTCATTAAATACGAAAAATAAAACTCCAGAAATATTATCAGGTAATAATTTGTGTGTGTGTTACTTTCCATTGGTAAGTAACCCCATCGTCTACTGGACAATACATACAACAACACCTTACAATAAAGTGACTTGTTCGCAGTTTAAGAAAATGATGATTAAAAATATATAAAAATTCATTGATTAAAAATAAAAGAATGTATACATTATGTTTAACTCTTTCAGTGCTGGAACCGAATTTTTAAGGCCTTTGCAAACAGTTTGGATCCAGATGAGACTCCACAGAGTCAGAGACTGTTTGCTATTCTGATAGTGGTCTATAAAAAAAGTGAAGAAAATGATGATTAAAGAAATTCAGCAGACGACATTTTAGCAGATGACACATTTCCCAGCATGCAAAGTGTTAAGCAAGCAATATAACACTCCTAATTAAGAAAACTGATAAAATTATTGGTTCATAAATGGATAATCATCATTCGAAATCGGTAAAATAGTAAAGCGTTTGTAAAGCTTTTCCTTCATAATTCTGAAAATAAGTGTATTTCTGCATAGCATTTATAATTCCCTATGTTCCCTATGAATAACTAAAGCATGCGAGGCGCAGAAGTGAACACGTCCCTAAACAATGATACAACTTACAACTTATATTTTCATAATAAAAATAAACCACCTTTTTTGGGGAGGGGGGGGGGTTGGTTATGTTTATAAATTAGTTCTTTGAGCTGATTGCTACGATTATATATAAGAACGGGTCATGCATATACTGGATTATTGCAGTTTCGATGTTGTAGATTATATATTGTCCATTCTTGCATCGAATTTTAAGGTCACGAATCGAACCTCTGTAGATGAGTTTTTTATCGAATCTTTTTCGAAGAATAGCAGGTACTGTTGCTTTTTGGTTAGATAAGGACTTGAATACATCACCATAAGTTACTGGCATTCATAATACAATCCAGTTTGTTTCTTTCTTTCTTTATTCAAATTATTGGTTGATTCATTATTTTTTGCAAAACATGGTGCAATTCTCAGAAAATTATTTTCTTCTGCTTTTGAGAATGAAGAGTTCAATTGTTCTGTGCAAGGCAAAATAACTGTTGCCTATAGAGGGATGCTCTTAACTCTCTCAACACTACAACAATATGCGATCTTGTTCAACATTTATCACTGTAACATGACATTATTTACCCAATCTTTTGAGCGAACGATGTATACCCATTGTGAATCTTGTTGTTTCCATACATTTTCATTTGTATGTGATTCCCCCCTTAGCGTAACACTGGTGCTTTGTACATTTTTGTGACCAATATTACGTATAGTGTTGTCGTTTATTTTATCAGGTATTATTATGCTATAAAAGCATCACAAGTTAAATGTAAGCACTTTATTGTCGGCGCCTTTATTCTTTACATTTTAGGCTTTAGTCATGAATGTTACATAATGATCAACATTTGTTTTAAATTTTTATTGACAAAAATAGTTTGCATATAAAGCTTTTGTTTGACTAGTATTTGTTGTTGGTTCTCTTTACAGGATATACAGATCAAACTTCAATTATTCAATTAATGCTTAAAGCTCCAGTTCACATAAATTAACTGAATGCATTTGTGTAAAGGGTTTTACTTCAAAGAGACCTAAACAACATGTTTCGGGTTGTTTTTTTTTTAACATTATTAACAGAATGTGGCTCTGGGACGTAAAGGGACTTGTTCACAGTGTAGTAAAATGATGATTTTTAAAATAATTGTCTTAATTGTCTTATATTAAAAATAAAGTGTATGCAGTGTGTTTAGACAAGCAAAACAACGCTCTTGACTAAGAAAAATGTTAAAAATATTGGTTGATTAATGGAAAATCATCATTAAAAATCGGTAAAATAATAAAGCGTTTGTAACGCTTTTCCTCGAATTCGGAGAATACGTCGAGTATAACTATAGTAGTTATCTTCCGGTAATCGAATTGAAAGACTGTGTGGCGCAGTGGTAGCGCGTCAGCTTTTGATTCCAGAGGACTCGGTTTCGAA
Organism: Dreissena rostriformis; assembly: GCA_007657795.1. Classification (NCBI taxonomy): domain Eukaryota; kingdom Metazoa; phylum Mollusca; class Bivalvia; order Myida; family Dreissenidae; genus Dreissena; species Dreissena rostriformis. The sequence continues at coordinate 60,019 of VMBQ01005102.1, read as the reverse complement.
TTTATTGAACCTTTTTTCTTGCTATAATAATTAGTTTAAACTGTTTAAAACATTATAGATTTGTTAGTAAACATCTTTAATGACATTTTTCAAAAAATATGAAAATCTGTAAAGAAGTCCCTTTAAAAAAGAAGTGAGTGTTATAAAGTTCAAATGCAAATATTGCTACTTTAATACGAGACTTGGTAAAAGCCATTAAATGACAATAATGAATGGGCTTATAAAAATGCCATCTTTTCAACTTCAATAATGAGTTAGATTTTTCTTTTGAAAAGTTACCCTTATACATTGAGCTTTTCATTTAGCCTCAACAATAAAATTGTATGCGTTTTATTTTTGTTGTGTAGATAATGTTGTTGGTTTCTTGTAGATATATAGACCATATAGGCAATGTTTTAATTTATAACATATACTAAGTTATATAAATGTCAACTACTCAAGATAAACTATGTTTGTACCCTCTTTTGGCGTTACTTTGTACTTGTTAATGTAACGAAGCTTTTCTATTTATTCTGTCTTGTATCTTTAGCTGTTAGATCACCTCTATACTAATAAAATGTGCAAGAAAAAAACAGTTTGTGTTGAAAAAATCTTAGTTGTTAGTATTTATGTTGGGACTTGTATTGATGTTTCTCATGATAATTTATTTTGGTTAGAATTATGATGGATGCCAATGTTACAATTCGGTTTAATAATCACATCGAAAATGCTAGAAAATTTAAGGCAGTTTTGATTCGTTAATTGACATTGTGGGACAAATCAAGGTAAAAAAAAAACATGCTTCACAGAATAAAACCTTCATTTTCAGTCTGTCATAGTTGTGTGTTCACAAACAAATAGTGGGTGGTTATCAACGTGTATTTGTCTGTAAAATCATGCACCAATAAGTCCGGATATTACCTCGCAATTAAATTTACAATCGTGAAATTCTGGCTGGGCCACATGTGGCCCTGAGAGTCATATTTTTATTACAATTTGCACACATAATTTCCTTGTAGTACACACAAATTACTAAATAACACCCTATGTAAATAAAAGTCAAAAAGTATTTATACATTTCAGATGTCAGGTTTTAATGGAAACGTGAGGTGTAACCAGAACTGTGAATGTCTGCCTAAAATACTTACCTCATGCCATTCTGTCATGGTTTAGCTTTAAGAACTAGTTCTCCCAAAATACAAGCTTCCTACCTAAACGGTTTCATCCTACAAATATTTAATATAATCAAGAAATGCCCTGGACAAAATGTCAGCATGAACATTCACTTAAGCACTGTGACATTAGGAAAACAAGAGTTATGGTTCTTAAGCACTGTGGCATTAGGAAAGCAAGAGTTATGGTTGTTATGCACTGTGCCATTATGAAAGCAGGAGTTATGGTTCTTAAGTACTGTGACATTATGAAAGCAGGAGTTATGGTTGTTAATCACCTTGACATTATGAAAGCAGGAGTTATGGTTCTTAAGCACTGTGACATTATGAAAGCAGGAGTTATGGTTGTTAAGCACTGTGACATTATGAAAGCAGAAGTTGTGGTTCTTAAGCACTGTGACATTATGAAAGCAGGAGTTATGGTTCTTAAGCACTTTGACATTATGAAAGCAGGAGTTATGGTTCTTATATTACTGCACTCCCTCTCATAAAGACGTACCTTCATATTAAGTTCGAAGTTGATACCTTTTATAATTTAAAATATGCTGAGAACAAAATATGAATATAAAACCTAATCAAGATCAATAACTTACAATTATTTTGCATCCCTCAATGAGGTAAACATCGTTATTAAGTTTCAAGTTTATTAATCTTTGTTTTCTAGATTAGCCTATTCTCCGGACATAATTTTAAATAAAAACAAAATATGGGAGCAAGAGTAACGATTCATGTTCAGTGCACTCCCCCTCCTCCCAACGAGATCGACAATGTACCTATCTATGAAGTTTCAAGTTGATACCTGTTTTAGTAAAAGAGATGTTTACAAAAACAACAGAGAGAATGTTGTGGTAGAATGCACTTTTTGTAATGTTTTATCGACGATGAAAACTTTGGATGTTGTAAGCTGAAGAATGTAGGAGAAAACCACCTGACAAGTGTTGGCGTACGGACATTTTGTTTATAAAATTTAGAAAGAAGTATTAAATAATACAACACCGCTCATCGTTGAGCATCTCTGGACAGAGAGACAGACATAATAGTTTATTTACGTCTCACTTTTGTACATAAAAACACAATACAAAAGTCTATAGGCGGATCCAAGGGAGAGGGGGGCGGACGCGGCGTACGCCCCCCTAAAATCGACAAAGTAAAGTCAATTCATTTGATGTTTCACACTTAACTAGATCTAAATCACCTATTTAAACTCATTTTTCTTCTTTTTCGTACACAACATTTCCCACTAATCACAGTATATCGCTAAGTGTTTTAACTTTAGACTCTCTGTCGCCCGGTTTTTCAAGTCGAACTTTGCGATTCTGATGTATCCCTCTTTTTGCACATTGATTCTATTTTCGCTGCATTTTATGTATCAAAGATGGATGCGCCAACGCCAAAACGAGCGAAAATGCAGAAGACTTTGGGAAGCTTTTCACTACAATCGTGGAGCTTCCGGGGGGCTGTGCCCCCCCACCCCTGGATCCCCTGCACCCACCAGGGGCCCTAGCAGCCCCCGGTACCCCCAGTAAATCTTTCAATATCCCCCCTAACCAGAAATCCTGGATCCGCCCCTGCAGTCCAAAATCATTATACAATATATATATGAACAAAACCACTCTTAAAGAGAAACGATTGTTATACAAAATCTAAAAGTGTTCAACGATTATATATATTTATTCATCATACAAACGTTCACATCTGATAGAAATATAAAAAAAAGATTCTTAAGGTAATTCGTTCTGAAATGATTATTTTTCTTAAAATAAACAACAACAAATATATTAACACACATATACAATAGGAGAACATGCAATTGGTACATTATAAACAGTTTTGTAGTAGTAAAAAAATAACAAGTTAAATTACTATTTGATACGCAATTGAAAGTGTGCACACATTCAATGGATACTGTATACATGTGGTTGCGTCGCTTTATTAAACTGTCATGACAGGCTTTGTAACTGGGTTTAATGATGCGATCATCTTTGCGGATTCGATCGTCTCTCAACGGGCAAAGTCAGAATACAACAACGTTAGTCAGATGAAGATATAATGCATAATGTGCGGACGTTACCCTTGCGACGGATGTTTGACGCATGGTCGACGCAACAACTTGTCCTAGTTTCAGCTGAGCTGGTTGCGACGACCTTGCATTTTAAGAACGCTTTTTATAACAAACAACAACGAACTCGACGCATTTTGACGCCTTCCTTGTTGTTACCTGAATGAATAAATACACATGTACAAAGGTTAAATTTTATACTCGGTCTTGAGAAGAAACAGACAATTCATCGATAGGAAGAGGGACAATATCGTATATAGAGACCTTCATCTCCATAACAAAACAACGTGATAAGTTTGAATTCATATAGTGCAATAACAGCACGTTTCGTCTGTCCAGCCACTTTTTGTTACATCCCAAATCACTTGCGGTCCAACTTTTGTTGAAAAATAGACATGCTTTGATTTGATATATTTCTACTGCAGTGTCAAGCTCACGTCAATTACTTACTCGTTCAGAAAGAAGAAGTAAAACTTGACAGTAATTTTGAAAAAAATATGCGATTTTAAATTCACATAAATTAGTGATGTAACACTGGAAGACACATTGAAAACTTGTTTGTTTACAAACGAATTTACCTTTTCCTCTTTCAATATTATGTTCGGTGCAAACCTTCTTTTATTGTTATACAAATCTAGACAACATATATTTGTTATCACAAAATTAAGGGGAAGACTGGACTTACAATATTGGTGATGTAACTGGACAATAAACGCGTAACATAACCCCTTGTTTTTCCTGCGTTTGATTAAATGATTGATTAATTATTGTGCTATTCTGATGGTGCTAGTAACATAGTGCTAGGCTAGATGGTTTAATAAAAAAACATAAATGCATAAATCACTAAGCAATACTCATATAAAGCTTGGCAGCGTTAAGGATGTGTTTTTTGTCATTGTCACTTGAGTTGATCTTCATCTTGTTGTTGTTTAGAGTAACAAAGTAGAGTGTCAGAAGGTTATAAATATCAGATATTTTTTTTAATTAACATAAATGTCAAACTGTTTATGTTTTTAATTTATTGAGTTTTCTTGTTTCCATAGTCGTTCAACTTCATGGGATCTATCCACTCTTCTTATGTTTGGTTTGTTCCAGTCCTCAAATTACTTATTGCAGCCGTAGTATGGCAGCTTCGTGCGGAACTATCCCCGAAACTCCTCTGCCTGCTCAGCCTTCAGTTTCCTCTTCCGGTATTGCTTGGTAGAGTGCGGCAGCTTAGGTTCCGCTTGGGCTGAAATTGACGAAGTGGGTGCCAGGTCAGGGGCAGGAGCAGTCAAAAATCGCACAGAAAATTACCGCTAGGAAGAGGGACAATAACGTACATGGAGACCTTCATCTGAATAACAAAACAGGTGTGGATATCAGCTTAATAAGTTTGATTTCATAAAGTATACTATATGTTGTATTTATGCGCCATGCACTATGTTGTTGTTTTTTTTTTGCACATATTTTGACCTTATAATAATATTTTCAGTCAGAGACGTATATAATTATTAATCGTAACGGATATATGGTATAAGATAAGATAATCTTTTATTATAGTGACATGTGTTTACGTACAAGGTATTTACAGACATATATGCAATGCATAAAAGAACACCCGGCCTAATAGGCCTATAAGTCACCTTAACAACAGTGTAAAATATAACGTGATCATTATATATAGTTAATGTGTGAAGCATGTGTCGCTGTCAGGTTAATTAGTCCCGATCTACATTGAGTGTATCGTTCTTAGTTATAAAATGCACCACACTTACTGAACATTTTAAGCAAAACAATTAAGGATGCTTTCATCTTAAGAGCCATTTGCAGACATCCTTAATTATAGCAATTTGTATTATTATCCGTGTATTTTAGAGATATTGAAATTAAAAGCAAACTTATTATTAGTAATTCATTTTATTTTTGACAAACTCCTTATGTTATCAATATACCTTCAAGATGCTTCCTCGGGTGCTCGATGGAACATGTACTTTTATTTTTAAACAAATAAATTTACAGAAATATATATTTTTTAAAAACAGCAGTGATAAAACTGAGGAAACAATCTATAACTTATACCCAACTTTTAATTAAATGATTTCTTGTGTTTGTAAATTTGTATATTTAGTACAAATTTAAAACAACGCAATCCGAAATAAATTCCGTTATAAGTTCTGCATTATTCTCACACAATGCTCAAACTACTTTATATTCACAAAAAACTATTAACACCATTAAATATGTGGATATCTTAATACTTAAAACTCAGATTAATTGCTTCTTTTATTATAGTTTAATATTTTCACAATATTTACTGGTATAAATGATGTATGCAGCTTAGTAACATATGTGTGAATTTGAAATACATTCATGTTATTTGTCACATAATAATTTTTTGACAATACATGTACAGAAAAATAAATACATAATAAAAATGGTCATCAAAGCAAGCAGCGTTTGTACTGCTGGGGAACATCTACGTAGTCTTAATGTACAGTACAATTATTGGATAAAAGGAACTTGCATGCACAAAAGACATGTTTTACTGCAATTAGATTAACACTCAAATTAAAAGTGGCCGGGCATCTGAATATTATCATATTTGTATTAGATAGCGTTGTATAAAAACGAAACTATAAGACGTTGAGATAAAACATGTATATTCTAACATTTCGAGGCTGCTTTAACTAGGTAAAACATAAACGCGAGTCCATTTATTCTTGAGGCGAATCCCTTAGCGCTTTGATTGTAATGCCCTTTGCGTTTACATGAACAGGTTAATACGACGGTGTTGATGTTCTTATATACGTAGGTGATGCACAAATTGCACCTGACTTGCTTGGCGTCATTGCTTTTTAAATGAGAAATATTGCTTAATTATGTCATTAATTATTCGAAGATAAAGTCCCAAGGAACGATAGTAAACACATAAAGCCAGTTTCCTTGTTATCGTGTCTGTTATTAGTATCAAGATTTATTCCAAAATTCATTTTTGAAGTAAAATATGTATCACACTTTTTAAACAATCTGTATGCGGTCTATATGTTTCTAGTACTTGCTATTTGTTTTATATAAACTTTTAATCCAAAAGAACATTACCTGCCGCCATGGATGAGTCGATCTCTAGATTTTCTGGACAGGATGGGGGTCCAGTATCTATATATTCATATATAGTACTCTTCAACGGTTTGATAACGGACATGGTAAAGCTCTTCTTTGCCCTTGTGTCATACGACAGAAAGAAACTGACTGTAAAAAAATAAAACAATAAACAACGCCTATTTTGAATAATAAAACTTTACAATGCAAATGTAATCTGACAGTACACATTTTACTCATTGTTATTGATACAACATTAACAGATGTTTTCTTCATGTTTAGGAAACAATCAAATAAAAACAAGTTGGCAATCCAACATTCATACAAACATACTTAGCAGCGTTCGGAGTGATCTGCAAAAGCTTAATTTAGAGGTTATATATATATTTTTTTTATTTCGAAAACAATAGACGCTCGGAATCTAACACATCTGCAACTTATATTGTGTGACTAAATCAAATATTTGTTTTAGTTAGGGCTCGCCCTTATGACCAGCGGGATTCACATCTACCGGACAAAACTATAATTTAATCGGTATGTATGACACAAACTTCGATACATGTTAATATATGTAAATCTATACACGTACATATCTCCTTCTTTCAAACCCTTGATATTTTGGTATATATTTAAAATTGTATGTGGCTAGTAAAGAGTGCTAGACTTGCCGTCGACATGGAATTTGTATTCGTCTCCCTTCCTTTTATACCCGAAAAACGTGCGTTTGGATACATCCTAAAATATAATAATTACATTGTGGGATTATCGCACCATCATAGCAGTTTTTAACGGACAATATTCAATTTGGTCTTTGTCGGAACAGTATGTTAACATTCAGAGAAACCATACTGAACATAGCAATACTTTAGTATTTATAAAAACTCTACACCCCATGTCAATATAAACATTTAAATACTTTTCGAGAAAGAACAGTATATTATGTTTTTTTCACTTTAGCGCTTTCATGTACTTTATGTTAAAATATATTTAGATCATAAGATAACATGTTCGGTTGTACTGTTTAAATGCTTTATCGTGTAAATACCTTTTGTTATGTTATATTGGATAATAAATAACCATGGAGAAAACACCATTTCGACTCACAATTATCTAAATATCGTTGTATAGGTTACCCTGGTGTATATCTGATACTAATATCGTACCATGTTTTTTAACATATTATTTCCAATCAAATAATAAGCAATATTTGTGTTGACATGTGCCCTTAAGAAACACATTACCGATATGACTATATTTCTTTTAGCATCTATATGCACGTGAGACGCCCCATCCATCCCTAACAAGGCTGCTGTGTTCGGCGACGGTGGATTGATTTTTTTTTGTCAAGTTGATGTAAACTGCAAGAAAAAGCAATATACGATATTAAAGGTAAACGTTCAAGCTTATACAAAGCGCAGGAAAATGAACACGCTAGAATGATGGGTACGGTTTTGGTATACATTGACCTAAACGTTTTAAATACATAATAACTGATCTTTGTAAAATACTAGTGTGTTCTTTACTCCTCCTCCAACGTAAATGATCACAATTCCCGACAGCTATATAGGCATCAGCAGCAATTCAATCACTATAAATATTGAGTAATGGAGTTTTGTAAACTTCACAGGTTACTGAGCCTTACATAATTGAAAGAGTTAACTGCTAACAATACCATAAGCTCTCAGAATCGTTAGGCGTCTTTCCTTTCCCTTAAGTTACCAACAAACCAATTTGAATGACTGTCGGTCTAGGCGTTCTCAAGATATCGAGCGGAAATGAATGGGGCAAGTGACCGACCATACGACTGACCGATCGACGGACAGGTGCAAAGTAACAAATCCCTGCATTATGAAATGGGAAAAGGCATGATTTAACAAAGGTATAACAAATTGAACTAGTTTTTAGACGCACACCACATACCAGACACGTTACACCGTGCACTGGACATTGCACGACGGCGGACGAAGATCATACGGTCATCATAAAAGCTCACCTTGAGCAATTTGTGCGCAAAGGAGCTAAACAAACAAAATGAAGTGTATCTTTGTCTTTCCGCTACAGAACCGTTTTTCTGTAAAATACATATTGATTTGCATGTTTGCCTGTACAACACATATTATTACCAAGAATATTGTAGTTTCTTACACTTAGGTGTAGTCATAGCTTTTCCTTGAATTCCGGTTCCCTCGATGGACATGTACGCTTTAGAGCCTTTTATGGAAAATACGATTTGTGTTGTCGAATATTTGGGAAACGTCGCGGGACCATATACCGGCTTAGTTACTATCGGCGCAGCACCGTGATCTAAAAATACAGTAACACATATTTTACTGTAACATTTTAACACAGAAGAGCTAGTGCTAAAGCTGTGTACATTTTGTTTCGAGGCTAGAATGTTTGCGATAGCAACGACATTGAATGAACGAGCTTAAGGTAGCGCACCCGTAATGGGCACCTTTCCAAATATAATCTAATGTATTATTATCTTAATCAGCATCATTTCACTGAACTACATGCACATTTTTAGGTAGGCTTTTCATGCTTTTTTAAAAAAATATACAGATTTTTTCAAAACCACCCTAAAGCTCGGCTTTTGTCCAGTTTATTTGCACCCCTGGCGTATATGAAAGTCCCATAATTCATCCAGATGTCCAAATATGGGCATGCAGTTGGTGTGTACAGATGCAGTAAAGGTGTTTAAAGTTTAAACAAGATGAAATAAGTATTCTTTTACAGACATTTATTTTTTATAACTTGTTATCTTTGGAAGAGCGCCATGAAATATAAGTGGTTTCAGTCAAGTAGAAATTGGGTTGGTTAAAATCAAAGTGTCATAAAATTCAAAATAGCTTCATTTTAGTAATATTTTGAACTTAGTTTTTATAGATACACTATATAAAGAAAAAACCAAGAAGTAGACAGATTAACCGTTTACTTTTTGAAATAAAATACAAATGCTACATGCATGATTCGTATTTTCAGCAGTAAATCACCCAATTAAGCTATAACATTGTTTTAATTTTAAAAATTGAAGAATGTTCATAAAAATTGCAACATATTTAACAATAAACGTAGCTTATATTCTATATTAAATCAAATTACGTCAAAAAAGAAATAAAACGCGTCGCGAAAAGTATGCGGTGTCGGCAGGATTCGAACCTGCGCGGGAAGATCACAAAAGAATAAAGATATTTAAAACATATATAATGACCTGGTTCATAGTTAAAGCTGTATAATCATACCGACTTAACATGTCTTGTGCCAGTTGTGGTTCCTCCATTGGCAACCAAATTGATACTATAAAGAAAAACTGGACTGATATGGCTTAATTTAAAAACAAATTTGTTACCTTAAAGACACACCGTCTTTGTTTAACGAAATGATAATTTTATCGGAGTCAGAAGGCTTCGCAGCAAACATTATAATGACTGTTTTATGAATTGCATTAATGCGTTCAATTTATGTTAAGGATTTGTTTATAGAGACCTAAAGAGAACACAGTCAAATACTTTGAACATGTCTTTCAAAATTAAGAAAACCTCTGTATGCATATAACGGTTTGCAACTTACTTTTAATATGATTCGGAATCAGGTTTGCACTTGTTTCATACCAGGACCCATTTTCACGTTTTGTCAAAACCTGGCATTATACACATGTAGAATTAGTCTACTGGAAAACATATTGTCTAACTAGTATGGACATATTTATATAAAATAGCGTTTTTGCTGCAAGTTCTGCTGAGTTCGTGTCTTTGCAAATGTTGAATATCAACCTGGACGAAACGCTGTTCTAGTTTACAACAGAAATGTAATGCCTCGAACGTTATTTTGAATATAGGAAAATAAACTACAGAGACATTGTCATGAGCGAAATTCTCCTTATACCCCTGTAGTCTTTTATTCAAGGAAGCGCCTACAGAAAACAGATCAAAACTTTCAACACAACATTAAACACTAATGTTTAATTAAACATTAAACATACATACGAATTAAGTAGAGACTACATATGTTACACGAAACTAATTAGAACAACTACAAAACAAGTAGATAGAGTTCAAAATAAAACGTAGTAATAATGAAACTTTATAAACATTATCAGGAAAATCTTCTTGATTGCATCCGCTAGTATTATACGATGGTGGAAATTCATCAAACAAAGCAATAGTTTAATCTACAACGTGCTTACCAGACAGAAACGCGATTTACCGTCCACCTTAACGTAGTGTAGGAAACACTTGTGGACCCCTGTATGATCAAGGTCCGGAGTAAATGTATCGCCTATCATGACAAGCTCGTCGTCTTCGCTGGAAACCAACAACACCATTCAAAAGAGGTTATTTGTTTGTTTTCAAGGTAATACCGAGAAATTTTGTCTTTGTAAAGGGCCTGAAAATTATACTGTCACAATTTTTATAACTTATCTATGTTTAAAATCACCGAAAGAATATTTGATTTAAATATTTACTATACGTTTCAATATGTGTAAATCTCAACATAATTCTGAATTAGCGTGTCATATATGTTAAATGTTATATTACAAATTTGTTATGTATACAAATGTAACTGATGTTAATAAATATCAAACATGGTAAAATAAATGAAAAAACAAGTTTCAATATGTCTTTATTAAATATATGCAAGATGTAATGAAACAAAACAAAATATATTCAACTCAGCAATTGGTGTATTGTGTAAAACGGCCTTTTTACAGGAGCCCTATTACACACGCCGATTATTATGTTAACATGAGAGGCAATTGCTACTGAAAATTATGTACATTAATTCGCGAATTGTATGCTTCACTACACAAAGTACACCTACCAAATTTTCATTATACGGGCAGGAAATACATCTTTGATATTCTTCAGCAGGTGCTGGTACTCGAATTGGTCCCCTGATGGTCGCTTGTACGTATATAGGGTGGCGCCAAAGTACTCACCAGTCTCTGTGCCCGTCTGATCAACGTGGGCAATACGTATGACCGTCTGTTGATGGGGCTCCATTTTCTACTAAAATAATTTAAATAATATAAAATATATAATAATAATAGTTCTCTGTATGCACTGTCAACGTGGGCCGTAGTTGTATATTTCGGATCAGGAGTGATCCGTTTCCTCAACTATTTCGTTTGACTGAAATGCCTTGGGGTATGATAAAGTTAGAATACTTGAACTTTGAACGTTTATTTATAACTCAAGGCCCACATGGGCATGTGACAACATACAAAACATAATTGAAGCATAACACAAGTAATAAACCACGAACCAATTATTACATACTACAATGGAGCATCATTTCTGATCATAAACATAACATAGCTAAATAAAGCAGAAAAATAGATTATATTGCTGGAGAATGAAAAGAAAAATAAAATAGAACAAATATCTGCAAAAGTATCTTTTTACAGAATAAAACTAACTTTAATAAAAATGTTCTTTCATTAATGTTCATATGTTTTGACAAACTGGCATTGATTGGTGTTTGACGGAAACAATTAAGAGTGCATTTCTGTTTATCTAATAAAGTAAGTTAGATTCAAATAGAGAGATAAATCGTTGATATGTGTAACATAAATTGTAAAACTCGTTAATTTTGGTCAAATAAATGACATACTCGTTGATCTGTTGCAATTGTCTTTTTTACGGAAGTTCCTGCTTATCTTATCAAGAAGCTACAGCGAATCTAAAATCATGCTGTACGCTTCTTTTGAAGAACCAATCACTGATCTCCTTAACAGCTACNCACTAAACAAAAAAAAAAAAAAAAAAAAAAAAAAACAAGTGTATACCCACTTGAGGCTTGAATAACTGACCTTCGGTTTGAACAGATATTCCCATATTCACTCTGCTATCCGGGCTGTTACTGTTCTTGACGATTTTATACTTTATATAAGCAATCGACGTATTGTCCTTTCAATTTTATTCAATCGTTTCGCGTGTCTTACGCCTTGTAATTTTATCTATGTCTCATGATGATTACTCATTAACGAAAGTGGGTAGAAAAAACTCATTTTACTAACAACATGCGACGCACATGATAATAACTTTTGACCCAGGGGTCAGATCAAAATTCCAAGTGTAGGCGGAGATAGAGGACAATGGGGGTTGGGGTGGGGCCCAATTTTTTTTTAACATATCTTCTTCATTGATTCACCAATTGACGTGACGTCACTTTAAAACTGAATATGTCTTATGACAACATGGTCTATCTCGACTATCCATGTCTGCGGCGTGGGGATACGCGTCGGCATTTCTAGTTTCAATATGTGATTAGTTGATAAGTTGGGAAATTTGACAATTTGTGAACAAGTCCTTTTAATAAAATTTGTAGTTTAAACATGCGCTAGATTTGTTAGCTGATGATCGTTTCTATTATCTCTGATATTATCAATAGCTATTTTAAGCTGGTTATAGATTTAACCTTCTGATCAATCAAATTATTTAACATTTCTAAATCATTTAGTTTAAACCTATTTATTTTAGCTCGATTGCATCGAAAGCCTAAGGCTTATTGAAACGCTCTCGAGTCCGTTTCCTGGAATTAAGACACAGTACTTGGTGTCTTTGGGGGAGATCGAAAGAACGCTCCCACAGTGAGGATCGAACCCGTGACCTCCCGCCCGATCACTAGGCGGACACCATACCTACTACACCACGGTGACCTCAAAATCATTCTAAATCATTTATAAACTTATGAACATATTTTTACAAGGAAAATGTGTATTTTCATCTAAATGCTGATGGTTAGACATATTATATAACAATGAACATGTTAAGCATTTATAATTTTTCTCTAACAGGTAATCTGCTTTTTATTTCAAAAGACACTGGAACAACACCAACTTCACCAAACACCATACAATGACATGTACTTGATCTGAGTTTCAGTCTGCATTATATTCTTTTATCTGAGAACGGTTATAATATCAAAACTGTCAATTCCACACAATTCCACACACCGCAAATCCATACATTACATTGGAGCAACCATAGAATTAAACGCATTTACCTGGATATCTGAAGGCAAATACAGTTGTTGTTTATTTTGTTTTTGTGTGCTTTTTGTTATTGAAAACAATGCTCCCATTGCTTCATCAACAAGATATATGTTCTACTGAATATAACATAACATGCGAATATAACTCTTAAATAAGTGAAATAATAAGTAAGTAATTTATCACATATTTTTATGTTAGATAAAACTTACCTTAAACCCGCTTTACTCTTCCAAAATAAAACGATCCCTGTTTTTCCTTTATTAACCTTAAGTCACAATAACGTACAGAACGCTGAATGTGAATAGATTTAAATCTTTCGACGTTTTAAATCAATGTGAATATTTGTATTATGTGTATATTCGTTTAGATGATAAGCTTTTTGCGCACAATTCAAATAAATATGTTTTTTTTGCGCACAATTCAAATAAATATGTTTTTATTTTTATTGACATCAGAAAGAAATAGTTGATGTTCTCTACGTTTTGATTGGTTCATTTTGTTTTTGCAATCATCAATATTCTCTTCCTTAATACGAAACACAAAGTAACAAACTTGAGAATACAAGTGCTAATAAGTGTTTGTAAACAAATATGAGCCGCGGCATGTGAACATGGGCCTTATGCCTTTTGCGGCTCTGTCCGAAAATGAGACTACGAAATATTGCGTGACTGTATAAGTGACAGCGTTGCTCTTGAACATACTGCGCAATGAATGTTAAAACCATGTATTTTATTACACCCAGTTAAAGATATGATTCAGTGCACATTGAAACAACATTTACCCGGTATATAAACAGAAGAATCACTTTAAGTATTTCAATGATATTTGTCACATACTCCACTTTGTTAACCTCGTAAAAGAACACATATGTTACACGTATGTGACCTAAAAGATTGTAAAATGACATTGTCAGCATTTTTTAATTGCGACAAATTTATTTACTAACCAATTTCATGAGGACATGTTTTACCGATTTTTACGGAATACCGTAAGGGCCATCGTGGTTTCACATCAAAATGGCGACAATGCGATAGTGCGATAGTACAATGGCGACAATGCGATAGTACGATGGCGACAATGCGATAGTACTATGGCGACAATTTGACATTGCGATAGTACGATGGCGACAATGCGACAACGCGAAAGTACGATGGCGACAATGCGATAGTCATCATACTGTCGTCATCGTATTATCGCATTGTCGCCATCGTACTATCGGACTGTTTCCATCGTATTGTCGCACTGTCGCAATGTCGTTATCATACTGTCATATTGTCGCATTGTCGCCATCGTACTGTCGCTCTATCGTCATCGTATCATCGCACTATCGCATTGTCGTATTGTCGCCATCGTACTATCGCATTGTCGACTATCGCCTTCCGGTACACAAGCAATTCTTATTGCAGAAACAAAAAGATGACTTTATAACGATGTACTTTGAAAGAGGTTAAAGTTGAAATGAAATGAAATTCGTGAAATGTTATATAATGGGTATTGATGTAAGGTATGCCGAACTGTAAAGTATTTTTAAAAGTGGCTCCATCTAGGAAAAAATACGATTTTCGCATGTGTACCGGAAGGCGATAGACGACAAAACGACAGTACGATGCGACAAATCCACAGTGCGACAATACGATGGCGACAGTACGATAGTACGATGGCGACAATGCGATAATACGATGACGACAGTACGATAACACGATAGTACGATGGCGACAATGCGATGATACGATGGCGACAGTTCTATATTACAATCGCATTGTCGCCATCGTACTATCGCGTTGTCGTACTATCGTCATCGTATAATCGTATTGTCGTCATCTTACTATCGCACTGTCGCCATCGTATTGTCGCACTGTCGCATTGTGGTCATCGTACTGTCGCATTGTTGCATTGTCGCCATCGTACTATCGCCTTGTCGCCATCGTACTATCGCATTTTCGCCATCGTACTATCGCATTGTCGCCATCGTACTTTCGCACTATCGCATTGTCGCCCTCTGTATTTTAATCTGTAAACACGATAGCCCTAACGGTATTCCGTATATTTTAACTCGGGCAGAAAATTCGTTAGTTAGCTGGCCAAATTCTCTCTAACTTACAACATACATGAACTTGTTTCGAATAGATGTGACTCATTCCAAAAACAGCTTTTATCAACTCCGTGTCGTTTTTACAAACCGTGTGATTGTAGATTCAAATGTTCTGTGTTTTATCCCGTTAATAATCAGCTATACGCTCTAATGCGTAGAATACATGTATAAGCAAATTGATTTTGATAGCGGTATTTTCGAACAACGGTGTTAATATGGTTAGAACATCATTAATCTATCATTACCAAATGACATTCGTCTATATATCAGAATTAAAGTGTGTAACATCCCGTTTCGAAATGTTTTTTAAATTTGAATGCTATAATTAAAAAAGCAAAACTCATCGATACTAAATTTGGCAACTATAACATTTTTTTTTATTTTTTTTTAACAAATGGTTGTTTAAAGTTGAATAAACTTTCTTTCTTTTCAATATCAATTCTTTGTTAAAGTTTGAATTGACAGGGATTCGAACCCGAGAACTTTATGACCAAACGCTAACGCATAACTGGACCTCTCATGCTGTTAGTGGCGTACTTAAAACGCTATCTTACTTATACACGAATTGTTGCAAACGCTTGTTAATTGTTAACGATTTTGATTTCGATTGATGATTGTCCATTAACAAACAGATATTTAAAATCAATTTTTACTCCACAGTGTTATTTTGATTGTGTAAAAAATACATTCTTGTTCAGAATCTATGGAATGTTTTGGCTAATTGTAATTTTGCAAAACTATGAACAATGCCTTCTATATTGATGAAGTGTGTGTTCCTAGAACAGTTTATTTATTTCAACAAACATAAGGCTATTTTGGTACGATCTACAACAAGTGTAACAGTTCGGATAACACGATTGGTAGACATGTTGCAATGTGTTCATCAAGTGACCACTTACCACGTGTGAGCACTTCAAGTACAAATTCTCCATTTAAGCACATTCTTAAAAGCCGCTTAATATAATACTTAAAGCAAATAGAGATGTAGTTACAAATTATGCGCGTTCTTTTAAGTCAATGACCAACATGCGTGTTAAAGGGAAATATATTCGGTAGTTCACACCAATATAGACGCATATAAAACAGGACAAGTACTTTTTGATATAGTGGTTAAATTGGAAATACTATTACAAATCCAACTCATGTATACGGCATTAAATACTTAAATCTAAACATCTCTTCGCGACACATAATTATTTAAGTAATATGTGTGGGTACCTAACGATATCCATAATTAAATTTCGGGCTTTAAAACAGTTTAAAAGGTTTCAATTTCGTCTGTGAACATTATGGGTCTCCTGAATACCTGTGTGAAGTGAAATAGTAAGAACAGTTTATGACTATACGACTTAAATATAACTGAATGAACTGAGCTTGCTAAATATAATAAACACGTTACCAGTAATACATGTAACATTTGACAACTTTCGATTTTTATATTTATTTTTGCGAAAAGTTAAGTATTATCTTTTAAATGCATACCATTATATTTTGTTTGGAGATGGTTGATTACATTATGTATAATTTTGTTCGAATGTTGCTCAAAAAACTTTTTTTTTCAGCCCTTAAACTGACTACTACTGTAACAGCTTATGATAGTTCTACAATCACAAGTTTTCAACGAAAGCATGGAAAGTAGGCTAATTACAACACTGAGAAACAAACAGATCCAGTGTTTATTAACGTTTTACTTGGAAGACTCTGTCTTTTAAAAGTAGTACACAACATTATTGGTTGCACAGTTTAAACCTCAATGAATAATTAAACGAGACATTTAAATAGCTGAATTCAATGGCACTTCTTACGCATCACTTACATATTGCAATTTTGGTAATTCTAACAAACAAGTCAATGATTCAAATCTCCTGGAAATTTAATTTGATCCTCGATCGGATAAATTATCATTAAATTACTAGTATCTTTATAAAAAAAAGTCACATAATTTACAATTTTAAGATATTAACATTAAAAAAAAACAGTTAGGATTTCCATCGAACGTTAAGAAGTATTCATTGCTAATCAGTATCATTCATGTTAACATCGATTTGCACGTGCATCCCATGTGGTCAATAAAGCGCGCCAACGTTATGGGTGACTGATTTAATTCAACTTTGTAGAGAATGTTCAGAAAAAACACAGGCCTTTTCCTGGGGTTATGTTCTGGTACAGTGGGCATGGACTCACACTTTACAAAAAGGTTCGATTTGTGTTTCTTACATGGATGTGTCCTATAATTAAATTGCTACATTATTCAGAGCCGAAACAAGAACACACATATCATAATCGGAAATTTATGTACAGGGGTGTTCCTGAATTAAAATTGCATACGCAGGGGTACTCTATTGGAGGAAATTGGGGCACATGGGTACCGCTTCTTTGGAAATTCCGGCATAGGGTTGCCAATGTGCTTAAGGGGTGTTGCGGCAGTTTATTTAACCGAGGATAAATTTATAGCAACACCGATGCTATTATCACAACCCAATAGTTTTGTTATCAGAATCATCACTAATTAATGACCGAGTAGGTTCATAATACGTACTCAGTGGTTCGATCCCAGGTGCGGTTAACTTTTTTTTATTCTTTTTTTCTTTCTTTTATTTAACTCTTGTTTTTTTTTTCCTGGAGCTCTTTAGTCCTGTTGTTTACATTAATCAATTTAAAGCATTTAATCACAAACTTCAAAACATGCCGAAATCTGTCAACAAGTCCCTGTTATTGATGATTAAGGTCGAGTTTGATACTGTATGGTTTTATGTTTGTGATTAAATATTGTATTAGTGTTGTGTTTTTTAGTAAGCCGTTGTGATCCCAATTAAGATTGTAAACAATCTATAATGTTTATGCATAACTCTAACAGTCTTTGTACCGGTACTTGGGTTTCACCTAATTGCTGTATTTTAGGAAATTTGACATAGACGGTAGGGATAGTTAAACAACAAAATCTCTGTTAAAAGTGCGGTGAATCCCTTTTTTATTTTTGTTTTATGATAACAATACGTAGATGAACATATTTGAGCAGTTTCGCAAAAAGTTATTAGATAGAACTTTTTTAACTTCCATTTTTGTGTTAAAATAGTAAAAAAAAAACGTTTTTTTGGGTGACATAAAAATTATAAAAATTAAAATTTCTTAAAATTTAACTTGTGTTCTCCATTTTTTGGTAGTTTGTGGTTTAATTAAATGGTATATGATATATATAAGCTTATACAATATCTACATGTTGCCAATTTCATAGGTTATTAATCATTTTTATGCAATTAGAGATTTTTCAGTTTTAATGAAAAAGTACATGTTATATAATGGTGAATAAAATCAAAACAAGGCCGGTGACCCTATGTTTTTATTTCATTTTTCATAAAGTATTTGTATGTAGTACTTGAATATAAATTTTGAGCATAAGTTATTAGATGGAAAAAAATCAGCAAAACTGCAGCAACACCCCTTAAATGTCATGGGGAAAATCCTGCAACAATAAGCAACATTTAAAGTTGATATCGGTATCAGTGTTTGAGAAATTAGAATTACAAAGGGGTGCATTAGAAGTTTCTCTCAGTGTATTCTAATGGTTTGTAATATATATGTCTTGTTAAATCGTTATTAAGCCTTTAATACATACGGTTGGTTTATATTGGTTAAATTGTTGATAGCTGCTTATACAATTTGCAAACAAATAGTTGTTTGCATTCTTCATACATGTTGTCAGCAAAAACTGTTTACAAGCTGTTTCGATGCAACTTAAAAGATAAGCGGCTACATAACTGGGCAAGTGTTTTAAAGAGTGCTTACAATTAATAGCTTATAAACAAAACTCTTATGAAACTATTTCTAATGAGCCAACTCCAAGAAATACTTGTGCAAGCAAGTGTATCAACAAACGATACATATAGATAACATTCCTAAATACGTTTTCCTCTTACTGTGAATCACATTCTGTGGACATGCAATTTGTAAAATGTTATATCTACTGCTGACGAGGAGGGTCATATAAAACTGTTATATCTACTGCTGACGGGGAGGGTCATATAAAACTGTTATATCTACTGCTTACGGGGAGGGTCATATAAAACTGTCATATCTTCTGCTGACGAGGAGGGTCATATAAAACTTTTCTATCTACTGCTGACGGGGAGGGTGATATAAAACTTTTAGATCTACTGCTGATGGGGAGGGTTGTCATATAAAACTGTAATATCTACTGCTGACGGGGAGGGTTTTCATATAAAACTGATTTTCATGCGCGGATAAATAACCAAAAATATGTGCTAATAATAAGAAATCAAATATTGCGTTTTAGATAGAGAATACTAGATTGGCGTTGAGTACAAATATGTTCATATATCGTTGCTTAAACACCAGGAGCATTGGAGAGTGGTATTTGTTTTTCGTCAACGCCTGATATTCTGATATTTATCACACAACATGATGAGATGTGTCTATCTTTATTTTGAAACAAAAAACCCAGCATAAATCGGTGGAAATAAACCACCAGAAAACTCAAATTAGGTCATAAAAAACATGATGACGTCATTATAATGCGCGTATTTGTTTATGTGGCAATAAGCTTTGCATACACCATTTGGTGTGTTTTTTTCGAAGCCAGAGTGATAATGGGGAAAATAAATCATACTTTAACATATAAAACATTAAGCACATCACTTTCTAATAATCTTATAATAAATGCAGGATAATTTAACGTGAATTGAATGCTTTGTTATACATAATGACCATATAATAAGGCATAAATAAATGTTCTACCTCGACAATTTCAATACGCTGAAACGTGAGTAACAACGTGTGGGCCATTTGGGAATCTCGCAACTGAACCTGAATTTCTTTTTCGCATGGGCGAAAAAATGAACTCGACTCTGCTGAAGCTTCTTGGCAAATCTTTTTGGAATATCGAACGCAAATTAGAGAAGGTCTGCGAGATTGATCCGTCTGATCAATGGTCACCATGGAGTAAATGCAGCGCGACATTTAAGAACACGTTTGGATTTCGGTCACGGTCAAGAGTGTGCTGGCTGAATAAACATGACGCATGTAACAGAACTGGCGAACAAACAGTTGAAAATGATAATAATGTATGTGATGGAGCGAGCTGGTGTCCATCATCGTACACATTCTACAACGCAACCAATCTATGCTTAAAGTACTTCGGAGCAAAGCTTAATCAAAGCGCCGCTGAAAACGTTTGCACACAAGATGGTGGACATTTGTTAAACACTGATACAGAAGGAAAATGGAATGCGATTGTTTCTATTGCTCTCTTTAACAAGGTGGACACAGTGTGGATGGACGGAAGCAGAAAGTCATTAAATGCACAGTGGATTTTTCTGAAAGGGGAAAGATCCTGAGGCGAACGGCGTCACTTCCTAGTGGAAATCAGGGGAGCTTAGCGGTCAATTGTGCAGGGTGGTTGAAAAGTCGTCTGGCACGTATTATTGGTTTGAGAGAGAGTGCCACCATGATTATAACTTTATTTGTGAGGTGCAAGAAAGTAATTGATAATTGATAGTTTGCGTTTCTTTTTGAACGAAATTCAGCATTACACATAACATGTTCTGTAAACTAACTTACTACATATAAACACATGTGTGCAAATAGTATGAGCAGATGAAAGAAGCAATCGTTTGTTTGTTAAATTCGGTCGCAAAGGACATACAAACTTCCATATGTTGCTTTAACATCTGTGCAATAGACGAGTATATCAAACTGAATGGTGCCACTTCTGATGTTCTTCTTATCTTTATATTTTGTTGTATCTCATGTTTTCAAAAAATGTATAAGTAAGCATGTTTTTAAACGAAATGGATGCAAAAATACCAACATTTGAGGACAAACTGAATTTTTAAACGACAAAAATTACCATCATATGTATCTGTTTGTTAAATTCGGTCGCAAAGGACATACAAACTTTCATATGTTGCTTTAACATCTGTGCAATAGACGAGTATATCAGACTGAATGGTGCCACTTCTAATGTGCTTCTTATGTTTATATTTTGTTGTAGCCCAGGTATTCATTTTTTTGTAAATTATCATGTATTTAAACGAAAATTGATGCAAACACACCAACATTTTGGGACAAACTGTATTGTTAGACCACCAAACTTACCAACATATTTATCTACACTTATACAATAGACCAGGGGGAAGTTTTCGATGCGTATTAGCAAAAACTAAAAAAATATAAACGTATTTTTTACAAGCATATTGAACTACTCAGAAAGGTTCTAAATGAGTATTTAAATTATTGTTAATTCGAATGTATTGTCATTTTTATTTATTTTCTTAACTTGATTTAAAACGTTTGGTTTTTTACACTTAAATGTTAGATTCGGCGCGGCTCGAAATCTGTTCATTGATCGCTTAAAGGCAAATACTGAAGCTTTCATTATGTTTTTGTTTCATGTGGTGCTGTATGAGTTTTGTCTTGTATTGTAGAGTCCAGTTTTTCTTTTCCTAAAACAGACGACTAGCAATTTGTTAACAAATTTTCGTACTGAATATTTTTTAGGATCGTCATTATTCATATATATATTACTCGTATATACCCAGTGAATCTCCTATTAAATATTTCTTTGTACAAAGTCAGTATTACTTGATTCGTCATCATAGTTGCTTAAATAAAAGTATACTGCTTATAAGTGTTAGTTTTGTTCCCTCGTGCCCAATAATATACCATATTGTTTTGCGTTGATACATGACACAACGAAATCTAAGCAACGACAAAAATTATAGATTTTATTTTCTCTACTCAGATCAAACATCTTTTTAAAAATGTGATTATTCAACTTAAATTCATGCAAAGAGAGAAATCTTAATCTGATGAATCTTTCAAGACAATTAGTCAGTTGTTGGTTATGGGAAACTAACTAGTACTGGTGCGTGTACATTTTAAAAAATAGCTAATCGAACACTTACGGTTCATGTCCAAGCGTTTCAAAGAAACTCTCTATAGCTGTTACCTTCTCCGTAGGTCAACAGTAACTTCCATCATAAGTGAAATCTTACCATTTTTGGAAGGATCTTGTAAACGTTTTTTTACGTTTTGTTATATCAGCAAAATCAAAGCAATTTTCTTCACAGTCATACGTTTTATATATTATTTGATGTCAGCGTCATTCTGCTCATCCGCACCACTGTAGGTTAGTTCCGTCCACCCTTCAGCGTCAGTGTCAGCAATTTGACTCATCTTGGTCTAACATATCAGTCGGACGTCCTTGTGTGCATTTGTCTGTCCGTCCGTTCGCCTGTCAACTTTTATGCAAACATTTTAGAAACCAATTGGCAGAATATGACGAAACTTCACAGAAATGTTCCCGGCGTGGTCTTTTTTGAAAATTGTTCCAATCGTTCATCTAGAGGTTCTCTTCAAAGTGTGTTTGCATTTTACCCTGTGATCATACGTGGCCTTGTTACGGAGGTAATCAGTTTTTTTACATTTACTTATTTTGGACAAAACATGAGTAAAAACAGTACAGCCCATGGATTTTATTTTTTTTTCAATTTAGCATTATCTAGAGGTCCTCTACAAAGTGTATGTAAATTTCGACCCTGATGGTAAAACTGATCGTTCCCCATGTGTCACAGTTGTAATAGGAACATATACGAACATAGAATCTAAAATCACATCCAATACAACAAGGGTTGAGCTTTCGTATTCAGAATATAACGTTATATAGTATACCTCAAAAAAGTGATTATTTAAGAAATAGAAAACCCAACTAAGGGCCCTATGACATAATAATGAATAGCAAGGCAGGCTGAAATCGTATATGAACCGAGACGCTGGGCCTGAAGTGGGGTATTTTCTTTATTTTAATGTACCGAATAGTTTCGTCCTTAGTATGAATCAGTGTATAATCAATAATTTTAACAACGCACAAGTATAACAAATCGTATAATTCTGGAAAATTCAGTTATTGTCAAGAACATATCCACACTTTGAAATATATTTCATATAACATGTTTAAAACAATGTTTAATACTAATTGATTACAAATAATTAAACAGAATCGCCAGTGTTAAAAGCAAAATATAATAAAGCGCTACCGCGAAAATAAACGTATATGTGTGTTACACTGATGATGACGTCATTCGATCGATAATTAGCCCGTGCGGTCCTTATTTATCACGCGCGGTTCATACAAGAAACGGACCTATACATAAACAATGACATTTGTATGCAAAATAACTTCAAACAATCGTGTCTAAAATGACCAGGCCTAGAGGTGTTAATATTGATTATCCAAATAGTCCACTACTTCATACATAAAGATGACACTGAAATACCAAGCTATGAGTGCAACCACATCTGATACATTATATAATCAAAGTACTGAGAGTACTGGCGCGATTTTGCTCAAATTTTGTGGTCGTAAAACACAATGAGCATGTGTCATGGGGACAAAGTATACACACCGGGTAAATAGTTTTATGAATTAACTCTATTTTTGTCTCAGCACAATGAAAACACTGATTGATTTGATGTAGGACTGAATTACTAGAGTAGTTTATCTGCTGTAAAAGTGACGACCACAACATGGTTTTCGTGTGTAAGGAAAAACTTCAAAACTGGCATGAAAAGCACAGGCGAATTATCATATAAAAACTTTGTAGCTCAGAGAACGTTGAGATGTTTACTTTGACAATAAAAGATGTAGCGCGTGGTAATTTAATTGTGTCGCCCATATCGGGAACGCAGTTGATTTATAAAACGAAAGAACATATATACACTGTATCGGTTAAGTGTTGATAGATCAGTATTGAACCGATATTTCGTCGCTGTATACACCTTCCATGATTTCTCTTCTGCGTTCAAAAAGTTCAAGTTTTACGTTTTTACAATTTTGCGGTCGACACGTTGTGACCAGGCAACATAGCTCATCATTCCTACAGATGCAACATTAACACCAGGATTGGGATGTGCAGCCACTTGTTTTTTTCTTAATATAATGAATTTTAATGGCCGATTTAAAGTGCTTGCACATTTCATCTGATGTTGATTGCAACGTTTGTGTAATATTAATGACTAAAAGGCGCATTACTTCTTCAGAGTCGGAATAATACCTGTGCTTTGATCATTTTAATATTGTGTACAGGCTTTAAGATTTTAGCAGGTTTTAAATAAAAACACGATAGAACGATAATTAAAGACATTAAACAAACATATTTAGCCCGTCAATATAAACATGACGCTGGCGTTTATTGAATAACAATTTTAAAAAGTCTCTAGGATATTTGTTTTTATTTATCACTGTCCGTAACGGAATTGAGTAAGATACACAAACGAAATTGAATGACAAACTTAATGGAATCGATTGAAATTAACAGACGCAATAGAAACGAGTGAGATACACAAATGTTATAGAATCGAATCAGATACACACATGTAATAGAATCGAGTGAGATACACAAATGTAATAGAATCGAATCAGAAACATAAACGTAATGGAATCGAGTGAAATACACAAATGTAATAGAATAGAGTGATACAGTACAGCTCACGCAAAACAAGCAAATTCCGCGATTCGCGGAGTTTGGCGACATCGAGTGTACGCGGAGTCGACTCGGCATCGACCATCTGGCGGCCGAGTGGCCGCGTTTGTTCGCGGAGTCATTCCGCATCTCGACTCCGCGAAACGCGAAACGCCTAGGCATGATGCCGAGGAAATTGGTGATATGACGCCGAGTCGCTCGGCGAACAATGTTATGAACTATAATTTATCTTGGATAGAAACTGATTCCGAGTTTTGCATCATATTATTTATTAAATGTAGAGTAACTACGTTCCGAGAAAAAAACACTACATAATACTTTGAAAATGTTCGTTTGTAGAATTTTCATCATCTTTCCAAATTAGTCATATTCTTTACCGCATACATTCGACTTCTCCCGTTTCTATCCATAACCCGATAATCCCGTTTATGCGTCTTCCATTTGTAAAAGCAAATTCTGGTAAATACTGACGAAACTAATGCGCAAGAATTTCATTACACAAATGTCCAACATTTGTCTAAAGTATCAAATGGGTTTCGGCATATGATTCTATTTAAAGATTTGATGAAATTATGCCCTATCAGGACAGGGGTATTCCAACATGCGTAAGTCACCTGACGCGGTGTGCGCGCGTTGTGTACAGTTCATGTTTTATTACAAATTCTAGTCATAAATAAATATTGCACATGATTTCATGAATTATTTTGTCCGGATAAAAAAGCGGGATAATTTGCGTGGGTGTATTTATTGCTAAATAAAAACTTCGGGGCAAAGACAGCAGTGGGATCTTTTAATTTCGATTCAGAGTTTCGTATTGAATTTCAAATGAAGTACCGAAGCATCTCGCGAATTATTTGGCATTGACATTTACTCTAAATAAAATAAAATTCAAACACGCTGTATCGTTAATTATTGAAACAATTGTTGTAATGTATACTGATTGCACAAAAAAGCGTCGTGTATCGGTCATAATCTTTTGAAACGACCAAAAATAAACAACTAAACATATCTGTAGATTTTATGCAACATCTACAAGTCATTTACTTGAAATCGGGAAAAAATGGAAGTTAATGTTTGAATTTAAATTGTCAAACTTATTTATATTTTGTGTCGTCTGTTTATATTGGTTTTGATATCATTTGTGTTTAGCAATTCTTATAAAAATAAATATCGTTATTTTAAATGTTAAAAGTAAGTCTCGTTTCCGATATCATATTCGGGAATTAACTGTGTGAGCTACTTCGATCTGTTTACTGACCTATAAAATCATTGTTTTTGTAAGACGACACGTGCTTATCTAAAGTTTGGGTTTCGTAATACACAGGATATTGGATGTTCAGGGCTTGATTGGGCAATAAAACAAAGACGCAGTCGTCGGTTTTCAGTAGAACTTTTGTACTGACCACCATAATAATTAAAAGTGCACGTGCTTATCTAACATTAAGCGCTCAAAAAGACGGGTCGTTCCCACTTTGTGCTTGTTTGAGCCATAAAGCACAATCACTATGTCTTTTTTTCAGTAGCACATGTGATCAGAATCTTAAAGGTTCGAGTAATAAAGCACAGAGATAATAATCTCAAAACTGCATGGAGTCTGAAATGAAACAAAGTGTGTATTTGAGATTTATTTACAGGTCGCCCAGTGTCTTCGCGACTACAGATGTATCGACCTGCCCCTGTGACCCTTCAGGGGAGAAATTTAGGTCCGAATATACATCAGGGCACGATGGCCAATGAGACCTTAATGTGCCTAGATGTTTTTTTTTTATGGATTATGTTATGTGGTTGTGACAATATTTGATATTTAGTGGTTTGCCTTTTATTGTAATGATTTTTGCAGTATTCCTATTATCCCTTGATGAGCATTATCCTTATTGGCATTAATGTGTATTCCTTATAGTTGTGTGTGGTTTTTGTGCTCTCCGCCCCAAGAGAGGTGTTAGTGGGGGTTCGAGCGGGATACAGAAGGCGCCCCGATTCCAGAGGCGCCCCTGGTTCTTTTAAGTACCTGGTGTACAGCACCGATACACTGCACCCCCGTTTAACGTCCTTCGCGGAGGACTGGAAATGAAACAAAATGCTGATGTAATGTAATTATAGACTATCGCCCATGAAGTCTGCGCATGTTTGTTCTAGTCTAGTAATCAACGAAAATTTTGTAAAGTGTTTCGTAAAATAAAGATACCCAATAAAAAAAATCAATGATGTTATAGCAAAAGCCAAAATTTCAAAACGAGATGTTTTCTGGTAACCCGAAATTATAATCTGCATAAAAATGCATGATCACATTTATGAAATGATTTTATTTTTACAATTTAAGGGAAGAAATTTAAGGGACCAAAAGGATTGTCAATTATTTTATGATTAAATTGCATTCGTGGAGACGAGTTGACGAGTCACGTCACTCGCACCTGCAAAATAAGGTGAATATTTAAGCGCGAGTAGAAACTGAACAACATTGCAGTTTATACTCACAATAATTCCCATCGTTAAATATTTTGCCTTATCGATGCATGAATAAGACATTTATAATATTTAAAATGTATTTGAAACGTTAATGATGTTGTAACAATGTGTTCAAGATTATGATGCGCTCGGTGTTTACACTTTTCAATAGTAAGAAAGATCTTTCTAAAAGAGTTGCTACCATTTTTTGTACAAGAGAAACGATTCGAAACGAACTTCGTTTAGAAATAGTGTTTATTGCTCAAATAAGGATGAAATACGGATTGAAATAAACAATACATATATCGATCCCATGCGCTTAACATACATTTATTAAACATAACTTGAACTTGTTATTTCTGCGTATTGTCGTGATACAACAACAACAACAACCTTTATAAGCATATATGCATAAAACAATGCTTTTTTTTGCCACAACACAGAAAGTAACGCAGTGTGTTTAATAATACCAAAACATTGATTTAATAAGAGAAGTTTACAAAAACACAGTAATACATCAGTTATCAATAGACAATCCCAGAATCAATAAATTGACCGCCGCCATATTGGCTATTACGTCACTCGCTACTGAAAACGGTACTGAAGAATTAGGCAGATTACAACGTTATCATATAAAAGTGTACACCCGCTTTACTCCAATAAACAGTACTTTATGACTTCGCACAGTAAGATTGAAAACAAGTGAAACATGAAACCAAGTGTCGATATGTATCACATCGTTAATCAATATAACTCAAATAAAAAAAAATATACACGATAGGTTCATAAAATATGTGTCTCTGCAACAATATTCAGTGACAACACGTAATGTTTAAGGCCGAGTTGTCATTTTTAAGCATACCTTTCAGTAATGCCTTTTTATAAAATTTAATTATTTCTTAATGGAAAACAATTATTCAAGGATAATTATAAAGGTATATAAATATCTAAAGTCTGAAGTAAACGTTATGATTTTAGCGTAAATAGTGCCGGAGATATTAACAAAGATCTATCAATATACAAAGATTGGAAACATCCATTCAGACCAATTTTTTTTGTATAGATCTTTGATATTAATTAAATAGATTTAAGGTCGAGGTAGTTAATTATATTGATATCTGCCTTTGTTTAAGCCTATATTATTTCTTATTCAATGCCGTACTTTCTATAGACAATCCCAGAAATCGATACCTCCCGGATTACCCGCCCCTGAATACTCTCGCGCGCCTCCAAAACGGTACTGAAGAAATATATGGACCTATATATGTGTGTATAGGTCCCTACGCAAAACAAGGAAGCGAAACGGGTTTATCAAATATATTTGAGGATTTAAAGAGTTTCTGTTATCGATCTGACAACCACATAATAGTTCGTGTTTTTTTTTAAATATTAATTACGTAATTAGTAGAAATAAGGTTCATCTGCATTCGTTTAAGAGTAATAAAACACAGCATGGACATGGACCTATTTGTGTAGGTCCCTGGCATGAATAAGGTCTTGATTGTCATTTAACATGTTATTTGAAGGTGACGCGTGATATCTTATCTTAATTTCGGTATCTACACATGTGCAGACATGTGGTGTCACGGGCAAACCCATAAACGCTTTTAATCCACACTTGGAACATCGCCTCCCATTTAGCGAATTCGTTCGCGCCTTTATCGCTGATGTTTTTTTCAAGAGATGTATGTTGCTGTCATTAATAATTCGTAATTAACGAAGAAATAAATCACTTATTTTGTTCAGGTTTTTATTTTTTAAGCGTAAATTTAGACCGTTCTACGAAAATTTAATAAAGACATACGTTTAGGAAATCTAGAGAACACAATTGGAAATATTCAAGTTTATTTAAGGCTCATTATTTTTCATGTTGAACATTTCAATCGTGAATTAAGATGTTATTAAGAAAATTTAATAATATTTCAGGCAACATGTAAAACGTTATTTAAATAATAATATAAGAAAGTTGTAGACAAAAGCTGATATGTCCTTTTCAATAAAAAAAGTATGACATATCCTGACATCTTACACAGTTTTGCAAGCGAATAACTCCGATACTTGTTCATTTTAATCACAAAATTCATTTCCGGCTAGATATTTTTGTATTAGCTTGAGAGCGATTTTTAAATAAAAGATTGCTAAAAACCACTTTAGTTTTAGACTAAACTAGATACATAATTTTAATT
>VMBQ01005102.1:3533-28074 GCA_007657795.1 Dreissena rostriformis | reverse complement strand
AAATAAATAATATATATATAATATATATATAGACAAGGGGTTGAACATGCCAAATAGGCAGATTGTCACACAGTCAACAAAAGTGCAAATTACAAAGTCAATTATTGTTTAAAATGTATAAACCTTTATATACAATTGTAGCTAAATATCATCTGCAAAGGTTGGCAATAAAAAAAATTGGCATCATTTCAACCGTTTAACAATTACAAACTGGAACATCGAACCAAATCGACAGTTTTCGCTAGGTCGGACAAATCCTCGCACTCAGATCTAGTTCATAACCCTCCGTGTAAATGCGCACTTACAAACAATACTATCACAATTTATCGCTTTACAATGATGAAAAAGAGTTAAATAAACAACCTAACCCTAAAAACTAATTCCAATACAATCAGATGAGTAAGTATTTTTCCTTTATTTACCTGCATCAGTGAAAGTATTCTGCGGTCGCCATTTGTCAAAGCGTCGTTGTTGTTGTCCAAGTCACGTAGTAGCTGACCGACTCCGGTTGTTAGCCATTCATTGATTGGATGATTCTGGGCCTGGCTCTGTCATTGTAATTCAGTGCAGGCCGGGTTCAAGAGCACGTGAAGGGGGTGTGGCACAAATTTATTAACCTTAGTTATTTTTCGTCGGAGATATTTGTTTATCCAGTTCTTCACAGAAATTATTCCTTATTGAAAAGAAAATGCTTGTCAATTGGTAAGAAAGAGTCTGTCCATCACTTTATGACATTAACAGTACTGAGCACTGTCATTACATACGAAATTAACTCATTGTTTACTTTATTTTCAACATTGTTATTCAATTCTATGGATTGTTCTCTTTTATAAAAATGATTTTGGATGACTCAAAAAGCCATAAAAATGATGTTAATTATTCACATTCTGTGCAGTTCCATTTAGCTCCAGCCTTTGAATATTTTTTTCCATATCATTGCATTCTGCAAACCTGCACATTTTCTGTGTAACCAAGAATTACATGAATCACACTGTATCCACAGTTCTCCATCTGCTCTTTGGCACTTTTTACAAAGATCACTTTCCAAATATGATGGTCCAGGTTGTGGTTCAGGCTCTGAATCTGGTTGGACAGGAAGCATGGTTGATTGTGCAGTGACATCCATTGGTTCCAATGATTGTGTAGTTTGTTTAGTGTGTGTTTTTGATTTTTTAGAACATTTAGAGACTTTTATTTGCTTCCTATGAGCCATTATTTTTGTGATATTAAAAACACCTTTAACATCTCTGCAAAACTGAGCAAATAAAACCAGAAAGTATTTTTGAACAAGTTCATTATATATGGTGCAAATCTGTGCAGAGGTAAGAACTAAAGAATCCACAATTTCTGATATAATCACATGTTCCAGAGTGAAAGAAAATTCTTCAGTGGTTTCTCCTTTCAATTTTTTAATAACCATATGTGAAAACTGCTGATATAAATTCATGTCACAAAGAAGCTGCTCCAAACAATTATTATACATTGTTTTTCCATATTTTGTAACTCAGTTATATTTAAGAAAAAATTAAACATGCCATTTGTTACATTAGTTTGTCCATGCCTTATATTTTGTTTCCTTTCAGTGTCAATAAGCGAGTCGGGGTGAGATGTCATTTGTTGTAAATAATGTTCTTCTTCCTTGAATGAGTTAAGAATAAGTAGTGTTTGTCTAGCTATCTTGAATGTTGTTTGTGATGCTTTACTATAAGAGAACATATTAGATTTCAAAACCTGCACATACTTTTTCTGAGCTTTGCCACACAGTATCCTGCCACATAGCGAATTCTGGACCTTGAAGCATCTGTAACCGTTCTTTTATAAATATTCATACTACTTTCTTTTAGTAACTGAACCCTTTGTTGCAACACAAATTCTCTTATATATTCAAAAATCTTATAGCAAACAATTTTGTGTTCCTCTTGAAATACATTTTCAGTTCCGATGTTGAACAAAATGAGGCAGTCCATGGTATATTGTAAACTAACAGTTTACTCATACAGATTTTTATAAAATTTATTAAGGACACTCTCAGCAATAGGTTTAGTATCATCTATACCTAGTTCTTTTGACACATTTGACATTTTTAAAAATATCCTCTTTATAAAAGTAAGCAGTCTGGGGTCTGCAGGGTCAAGTTGTGATATAATTAAATTGCCCTTTGGTTGTAATGTATCAAATGTGTTTTTGAAAGAAATATCTTCAATCATTTTCATCATGTCATAGTTATCATTGATATCAAACTGTAGTACCTCTTGTTCGTCACTGTCCATAGATGCCAGAATGTCATTAAAATCATCATCAAGATCCATTTCATAGCTATACGTAGTGCTTGTAGTGTATGCTTGAAAATTTGTAGCTGTAGCTGCCACTGACATATGCTCATGTTTATAACTGAAATTTATGTAAAACAAAATATTATTATTTAAACACTTATGACTCAATGACTAAAATAAAATTATTGATGATCTGGTAATTATCTACATTAAAATGTGTAATTTTTTTTTGATGAAAACTGATCTTAATAAGATGTCCAAATTGCGTTTTATTAAAGGGTAAAAACTTGTAGTTTGTAATAAAGATGTATGCTTTCACTAAATGAAAACAATAGACTGAAACTATTAACTGATTAATACAACATACCAAAATTAATAAGAATAACAATTTACCAGAACATCAATACATGTTTCAAAAGGTGACATCATGTTCGAAGATAAATATCTGTATTTTTCCTTCTAAAAAAACTACAAAGGAAGTATGTGAAGTTGTCATACATTTAATGATATAAATTGTTTAGACATTAATAAATTTAATGATAACATCTATAAACCTGACATGTTACAGTAAATGAAAATTTTGTATTACAACCATATATTAGAAGGTTACAAATGATTGCATTACTTACGTTAAACATGATGTTACTTTTCGAAGGCATTAACCACAAAATATCATAAATTAATAACTGAGGGTGAATATTTTGCCTTCTTATAATTATAAAACCCTCAGTTGTCGGTTATATATCAGTCATTCATGCTTTATTTTCCACTATCCAAAAGTAATAAGTAATGACATGAAGTATACATGTACTTACATGCATATTTGTGTGGTGTTCTGAGAAAACTGGACATAATGCTTTTGCGTAAAGTTTCGTCCCAGACAAGCCTGTCCAGTTCGCACAGGCTAAACAGGGACGACACTTTACGCACAAGATGACAATTTTCTTTTAAATGAAGTCTCTTCTTAGCAAAAATCCAATTTAGGCAGAAAGTGTCGTGCTTAATTACCTTGTGCGAACTGCAGAGGCTAATCTGGGACGACACTTGACGCACATGCATTATGCCCAGTTTTCTCAGAACGCGACACATATGTTTAAAGAATATATAAAAATTAATACTTAAAGAAAACATATTTTTATTTTAAAGAAAGCTAAATTCTACAATGATCTAAATTTTTCTGTACAATACATATTGAAAAGAGCATGTTTGCCTGTACAACACATATTTTTACCAAAGAATGTTGTAGTTTCTTACAGGGAGATAGAGTCATAGCTTTTCCTTGAATTCCGGTGTTGTCGATGAACATGTACGCCGTAGAGCCTTTTATGGAAAATACGATTTTTGTTGTCGAATATGTGAGAAACGTCGCGGGACCATATACATGCTTTGCTACTATCGGCGCAGCACCGCGATCTGAAAATACAGTAACACATATTTTACTATAATATGTTAACACAGAAGAGCTAGTGCTAAAGCTGTGTACATTTTGTTTCGAGGCTAGAATGTTTGCGATAGCAACGACATTGAATGTACGAGCTTAAACAATCAGTTAGTCATGAAATTATCATTTCGTGCTTAGTAGTACATTGAAATGTGATACTTTTATTTTAAATGTCATCATCTGAGCATGTTCATTTACGCATGCTCTGAATCTTTCAGTTCCATTTTTTACTTGTATTATTCTATGTTGATCTTTGTTCTATCGTTTTGGTTATACATTGCCTTTAACATGTGGATTCAATGAACTCATTCAATTGTATTTTAATTAAATATAAGAAATAAATTTATAGGTAAAAAATCAGGAGGAGCTGGTTCACAGTTAACGCTGTATAAACATACCGACTTAACATGACTTGTACCAGTCCCAGTTTCTCGATTGGTAACCACATGGTTTGGATAAAGAAAAACTGGACTGATATGTGTTATTTTGAAAACACATTTAGAACCTTAAATACACTATATCAATTTGTTTGTGTTTAACGGAAATGTTATTCTATTGGAGTCATAAAAGGTTGTTTAACAAACAATATAATAGCTGTTGTATGAATTGTATTAATTCTTTGAATTCATGTTAAGCATTTGTTTATAGAGCTTTAGAGATAACACAGTCACATACTCTGAACATGTCATTCAAAATTAACTACAATATTTGTATGCATATAACGGTTTGCAACTTACTAGGATTCGGAGTCAGGATCGCACTGGTTTCATATCAGAAACCATTTTTATTTCTTCTTTAAACCTGACATTATAAACATGTAGCATTAGTCTACGGGAAAACATATTTTCTAACTATAATAAAGAAATATGTATACAAAATATGGTTTTTGCTGAAAGTACTGCTCAGTTCGTTCGTGTCTACTGCAAATGTTGGATATCAACATGGACGAAACGCTGGTTTAGTTTACAAAAGAAATTTAATGTCTTGTACGTTATTTGCAATATAGGAAAAAAAACTCCAGAGACATTGTCAGGATAGAAATTCTCCTTATCCTCCAATAGTCTTTTATTCGAGGGAATCGACCAGTTGTCTACAGAAGAACAGTACATGCAACACAACATTAAACATACACACCAATTCAGTAGGGACTACTTTGTAACGCGAATTAATTTTTCTGAGCGAAACTAAGTAAACAACTACAAAACAAGTAGATTTACTTTATAGTAAAACAAAGTAATACTGAAACTTCCGAAACATTGTAAGGGGCGTATTCTTGATTGCATCAGCTAGTATTATACGATGGTGGAAATTCATCAAACAAAGCAGTAGTTGAACCAACAACGTGCTAACCAGACAGAAACGCGATTTACCGTCCACCTTAACGAAGTGTAGGAAACACTTGAGGACCTCTCTATGATCAAGGTCCGGAGTAAATGTATCGCCTATCATGACAAGCTCGTCGTCTTCACTGAAAACAAAAAACACCACGCAGTAGAGGATATTTGTTTGTTTTTTAAAGTAATATCAATTTCAAGTAACAAAACAAATATTGGAAATGAATTGTTTGTATTACTTTTTGATATTTCATTACTAAAAACCATGACAGGCAATCGCTGTTACACAAAGTACACCTACCAAATGTGCATTTTACGGGCAGGATACCAATCCGTAATGGCAAAAAACACACCTATGGTGTTAAACAACCCAATGCAATGCAATCCAAATGCAATCCAAATATTGATGCATAAAGCTAAAAGTTCACTATGCGATTTCAAGCAAGATTTGCTTTTCTAAATTAAATATTGTTTGCATTCTGCGTCATTGTTCATCGTTCATTAAACGACTACTTTCCGTTTCACTGCTTGGTAAATAAACTATTTTATATAGATAAATAAATAAATAAATATGTATTTTTAGAAATATATAAATATATAACAAATATATCTAAATAAATACATATTTCATTCTATTAGATACTTTACATCACTTACTTTACAGAATCCGTACACAAATTTACTGACTATATATTTACAATATTCACTCAATCAAATATAATGTGAACATGTATATGCTAAAATGACAAGAATGCGATGAATGCGGTCGTGTGTGAATATTTTCCACGTTAATTTAATTAAATTGAATTGACGCAAACACTCCGATCCGTCTTCATTTGTCACAACCAGGATATCCTTTTGTGGTGACATCTCAAAGTCCAATTTTAATTTTTGGGAACGTTATTTTGTTTTGTCATTCATGTGTGCAGAACAAAACAATTGTGCCGATTTTTATGGATATGTTGTCTTTAATATAGCAAACTATGAACATCCAGGAAGTCGATCAAGAGAAAAAGTATTGCCCATTACTTTATCTGTTTATTTCACACATCATGCAGGCAAGTTCAAAATCGTTAGATATGTTTTCCTTGCTGGTACTGCGCCACTCTTATTTCCTCGTACCATTTTCTAGTTACAAGATACTAGATTTCTAGTTACACACATATGCAATGACCAGAACATGATTTTTTGTTAAAGTTTAATTTAAGACAAAAGTTCATTCTGTGATAAGTAAAATAGACACTGCTAATTAAAAATAATTAAACACGACGAACAAACTTAACTCTGGGCGCCTAACTTTCGAGTAGACTGCAGGATATCCCAAGTGCGTCAAGGGAGAGCAATGATTATTTGGATTATTCTGTTATAAAATTAAAGTATATGATAGAACTATATATATATATATATACATGAACAGTTCATGAGCAACAATTGCGCGATCCCTCAACAAGACAAATGCCATTAAGCAAACATCTTGATGAATGTTCTAAAATGGAACCTAAATTTAAAATATTTCCATTTTATAGGTTATATTCGGACTCTATTTCAGCTAGGTTAGCAAAAGAACAATTTGTTATTGATTTATTTAAGCCCCTGTTAAATTCATTGTTATAATTTGATGTTTGACTTCATAATATAAGTAACGTCATTTTACGTTGTTACTTTGGCAATTTGACGTTATTGTGTACATTTTATAATTATGCCCTGGTGAGCTGTGCGAAACCGGTCGGCATATTTAAATACAGTTTTTTTCTTATACCCATGCGATTCTAATCGACGACCACGACGCCGACAGAAGACGAGGACGACAAAGAAGATTTCATTTTTTTGTGCTATTTAAATAACTATCACTTTGTACAATCGCATATTTTGAAATTTAAAATATTTTTCTATTTACATATAGGTTGTACTTGTTCGAGCTAGGACATATGTAGCAAGAGCCAGTTCGCGTCGACACCAGGTTAGATTTATTCATTCTCGTTCGGTTTGTGACTCAATTCTAAAAAAAAAACATTTATAGGTAAATATGGCTTCCGGCCTTTCCAAGTACTGGCGGAAAGTTTAATTAATTTGCCGGACACTTTGTATGCAAATACCACTTTAACGCAGTTGCCACGATTTTTGGATAAAGCGTCGGAGTTCCATGATTGGACGTTAGAACTAGAACGATTTTTTATAATTTACAATTGCGATGAGTCCGAAAATTAAAATAGTATTTCAGACGGCTCTGTGAATTCTTAAAACGCTTCTTGACTACAAGCCCTGACGTTAGGTTGTATGACTTGAAAGCTGAATTAAAAATGAGTTACGGGGAAATAACAGACCCGCAACACGCATAAAAACTATTGAGGAATGTTCAGCAACGCCCAGGGGAAAATGTTGCCAATTACGGGGAGCGCTTATTAATGTAAGCTAGGGACGCATGCAAATGTGAACTCGAAGAGAGGGATACAATGCAGCGCAGGTCAGTTTATCGATGGGTTGAATGATGAAAAAGTGAGAATTAAATTAATACGAAGCAACCCAGTTGATTTAACGGAATCCGTCAACATGGCTCTTAAAGAGCAGAACATTTTTAAAAAGGGTGAACATGAGAAGATTCCGCAACCAATGGAAGTGGATCATGCGAAACCGTCAATAAAATGCTTCAAACGTGGCAAGAAAAACCACATTGCGAAAAATTGTAGGTCTGTTAGGGCGGTTACCGATAACCATGAGACGACAATTTATAATAGGTCACAACCTTACCAGCCGGATTTAAGATTTAATGATAACAACTGTTTCAATTGTCTTTCACCCAACCATTTCATTAGGCAATGTCCAAAACCCACGACAATTACCGGTGCTTTATCCCACCATTTTGACCAGTTTACCAGGCAATGTAATATAAGAACACGCTTTAGATCATAAAGAAACGAAGCAATTCCCTGATAAAACATGTTGGGAATGCGGTTCGAAAGAACATTTCAGAAGAAATTGCCCACGTTTAAACTAGAAAAAGCCTCACGATATAGGCTAATATTGAGGGAAAGGTTATACAAGGCCGATCAATATAAATTACCTGACGACCCCACATCTTTTTTACTAAAGTTAATCTCAAGCGTGAAAGTACGTGGACTAATTGATACAGTAGTGAGGTCACGCTGCTAAGCGAAAAATTATTCCCACAAATTCCGGTACAAACAAAACTTAAACAGACAAATATAAACTTACAATCAGTAAGCGGGAGTAGTCTTAAGGTTATAAGATCTTCTCATATTAGTTATATGTTAGGTAAACAAAAACTGACAAACGAGTTTATTATTGTTAAGGACATCAATCGAAATTGTATTTTAGGGCGCGTTTTTTTTTTCAACCGATTCAGTGTTCGTATTTATTTTGACCTTACACGAATACGAATACATAGAGAATACATTCCCATTGAGAGTGATGTACATATAGCTTCATTAGTCAGAACATGTCGAACTATTATTATTCAACCCTACACAACAGTTACTACTTTGGGCAAGGTTAAACAAAATTCAACATTAAGTGAAGGTAAATATGATCTTCATCTTATATCAGATTGAATCAATGATCAACCGGTTTTTATTTAATGGACAGTCTAGTAACTGTAACCGATAATAGACGATATCCACTTTGTCTGGTTTACAACACAGGTCAAACATTGAAATTATGTAGAGATACAATCGTTGGTAAATTTGATAGGTCATTTGAATTAAATTCTGCTTTTTGCCACAATAAAGACGATACCTCTGTTAAAGATCGTAGTACAGATTTATAATTTACGTGCAATCCTAAATACACTCACCTAATAAAACCAGTATTAGAACGCAACAGGGATCTTTTCGTAAAAAGCGATAAAGATTTAACGCCAACTACAGCTATAAAAGCAACTATTGACACGGACGACAATAAACCAATAGAACTTAGACCGAAACCAACGCCAATTAAGCACAGAGAAATAATAGGAAAAATAATTAAAGAAATGCTCGAAGCAGGGATAATCGAAGTATCAAACTCGCCTTGGTCATTAACGGTTGTGTTAGTAAAAAAATCCGACGGCAGTTTAAGGTTTTGTGTGGACTTTCGACAATTGAATAAGATAATTAAGGACAATGCATGGCCGTTACCGCGAACCGATGAAATTTTACCAATACTTGGTGGATGCAGCTATTTTTCAAAACTTGACCTCAAATCAGGATTTTGGCAAATACCAGCTCATGAAAATTCTAAGGAAAAACTTGCATTTACTTGCGCGGGACATGGGTTATATCATTTTCTGGTCATGCCATTCGGTGCAAAGGTAGCACCTTCAATTTTCCAAAGGTTAATGGACACAGCGTTAAAGGGGTTCGAATGATTTGCAATTCCATATTTAGTTGACGTCATTATTTTTTCGCGAGGGGATATCACTCAACACTTTGAACATATTCAACTTGTTTTTTGGATTGGCTGAGACAATACACGTTAAAATTAAAACTTTCCAAATGCAGTTTTTTAGAGGAAGCAACCAAATATTTAGGATTTATTCTTAACAAACAAGGTTACAAACCATCCTGGAAAGGTTAGTGCTATTTAACAAATTCCTGCTCCACAATTAAGTTAAGGAAATTCGATTTTTCATAGGCATGTGTGGATTTTATAGGCGTATAATTCAAATTTCTCCGAAATTGCTTCACCGCTTATTGCTCTAACTAAAAATTATGCACGATTTAACTGGACGGCCGAATGTCAAATTGCGTTTAAAATATTAAAAGAACGGCTGACGAGTATTCCATTACTAGGTTTTCCTGACCGAGATAAATGTTATACACTCTATACAGACGCGTCAAATAACTGCATGGGCGCTGTTGTATGTCAAGAGTGTGATAGCATTTTTCCATGTAACCCAAATGAAAGAACGATACATTTCTTATCGCATAAGCTTAGTCCGTCTTTGCAAAAGTATTCTGTCATTGAAAAGGAAGGATTCGCTCTCATATACGCGTTAGACAAACTTCAGATTTATGTACAAGACGCCCATGTGACATGCTGTGTTGACCATCGACCATTTATGTACTTGCTAACAGCAAATTTAACTAATAAGAAGTTACAATCTCATGCTCTTGCCATTTTGAGTTACAGTGTAGATATTCAATATATTTCCGGACGTAAAAATAAAGTAGCAGATATTTTGTCCAGATGTAGACACGATAATCCGGACAATGAGGTAAGTGAGGAGGATATCCAAATATGGATATAGGTAAACATGCATATAAAGTACAACATTTAAATGATACTTCAAGGTATAGACGTAGGTGCCGTTAATTTAAACTAAATTAACCCAGAAACTGACGCATACAAACCTGAACAGGAGGGAAAGGGATCATTTATTCAACCAGAATACATTTACACCAAAATTGACATCTATAAAGAACAGCGGGACGATCCAAATGATATGAAGAGAATTTCCGAGGTCGAAAATAATGAGACGGATGGATCATCATCAAGGTACATTATCATAGATGACCTTTTATATTATCTTAGTGATCGGGACGAGTATCCTTTATTAAGATTATACATTCCCAATCAGTTACAGGACGATCTTATCAGGCTTTATCATGCTAATTTATCGAACATGGGAATAGACAAATGCTATGACTCATTAAAGCGAAAATACTTTTGGTCAAATATGCATAAAGATTTATACAAATACATTAACGGTTGCCAAACTTGCCAACCGTACATTGAACAATATGATATCTAAACGTTGTAATGAGGGAAAAACTAATTGGGATTTACGTGTCAATGCTTGCTTAGCATCCATTCGTACTGCTCCTTCTGAATCCACGGGTTTTAGTCCATTTTACCTTATGTACGGACGTGACCCAGTTCTCCCTATGATACATTATTAAAACCCCGACGGAAATATCTTGGCGAAGATACTTCCAGGTATCATATTGAAAATTTACATAGCGCAATGCCAGAAGCGTGTACTTATATGAAAAAGTCAAAACAAAAAAGAAATCAGCGAGCAAATTTAGACGCCAAGGAACCCAACCTTGATGTTGGACAGGCGGTATTGATTAAGAATCATGGACGTACCAGTAAACTGGACAGTTATTCCAAATCTTATTTTAGGGTAATTGAACAGATTACGCCTGTAACATTTAGAGTTAGAAACGAAGTTAATGGAGCGGAACAAACTGTTCACGCTAGAAATTTGAAATGTGTAGACATAGATACATGGGATGTACAGCAAGAACGCCTCAAGGAAAGTAGAGGTAGGTGTAAGTCTACATATGTTTTACCCCTGAGTGATGAATACGACTCGGTGGTAAGTATAAATCCAAGTAATAGTGTAGGGAGTCATGGGAGCGAATCTGACTTTTCTAACACTGATGATGACGTTCCGTTAGCTAATCTAATTAAGCGACGAACGTAGTGACTCATCGAATAGCGATGAAGATGTACCGCTTTCCGAATTGAAGCGTAAATACGAACGCAAAGCAGAGCGTTTACGACAATCCGAAGCCGGTAGGAAATCGGATAGTCAAAATTATACCGATATGGAAGTTAATATGTTAGGCTTAAGAAAATCGCGACGAGATCGCCAGAGTACTAGTGACACTGTCTTAAGTTTAATAAGAAAAATATTAGAATGAATTTACAAAAATTAGTATCTTGGTAATTAACTATATTTTCAGAGAAATGGTAGACTACGCCTCAATGACGAACTTACTGTGGACGTTGACATTAAGTTTAAGACTGACAAATTGTCAACCTATTATCTGTCATAATGTTATACTTGTACCAGTAAACACCTTCTCCACGACACAGTCGACATGGACGATAAGCTTTGTGATAGATTTACAACTATATGACAATTTCTTGGACGCCATTCAACATGACTTGACGACATCAAAGACGTTATCCAGAAATCTGACAAATAAGTATTTGCCGACCAATAATTATTAATTTTTGAATCTGTACCTTAGTGCTATTCAAGGACTTAGTACGGAGTTACAACATTTATATATTATGAACGTTGAGTTACGGAACACAGTAAACAATGACAAATTCATTTGACAAAAACGGGGACTTTTTGACTTTGGTGGCGAAAGCCGTACTAGAGACAGTGATGTAACTAAAATCACGTCAGTTTNCCTAGGTGTGCCCCAGGGTTGGTAATGGGGCCATGCATAGTCGAGATTGACCGTATTGTCATAAGAGAAGTTCAGTATCAATTAGAAGTGAATTGGTGTAGAAATGAAGAAGTTATAGTAAAGGCAATTTTGGGTGGGTGTGACCTATGTGGGCAGGGCGCCCCAGGGTTGGTTATGGGGCCATGCATAGTTGAGATTGACGGTATTGTCATAAGAGAAGTTCAGTATCAATTTGAAGTGAACCGGTGTAGAAATGAAGAAATTTGAATTCAATTTTATATTGAAAAGCATTGTGCTAAAATGTGTCATTTACATACGCAATGAGATTTTAAAGACCCTCGTCATGCGAAAATGGGTCTTATGTCATATACGGCCAGCATAGTTATAGCCCAGCCTGTGCATCTTGAAGTCCGGTCAGGAGTTGCATAATGCGACCATAACACCTTGCGTGATTTTATAGCCGACAGCGTTGCCTCTGACCAAACTGCCCAATTGCGCAGGCTGGGCTTGAGCTACGGTATAATCTTATTCTACGAACACTGTTATGTGGTTCGACTTTATAAATAGCACATATTTCATGCGTTGGATATGCGACTTTCAAGTGAAAAAATAAACAATAACTTTGAATTTAATTATTCAGAAACATAATTTTTTTAACTTTATTTCAAAATCAGCATTAACGCTGAACAGTGTTATCACCCGTGCAATTGAGATTACAGAAAAAAATCGCCGCTACCTGTTGAGAACCTAAGAACGCTTTCCAGACATATCAGATTTAACCCAGCTGTACTAGAAACCCGACTAGCAACGAGGCTACGCAACTTCGCATGATAGTGTATTGGACTCTCAACATCCCACCATACTAGTTGATCAGCAGTAGTTTTATTTCATGGGTATTAAACAATGTATTATTGAGCCATCAATTTACAACTATTTTTGTTTGTGTTGAACTCAATATAATTAGAAAATAATAAATCAACAATCATTTACAAAAAATACTGCCTTGAAAAAAATATTCGGAAACACTAACTTATAATATCCTAACATTGAAAAAATAGTTATTTATAAAAAGGTTTAAATTGTTGTTGTTTTTGTCACTTGTTATTCACATATTTACCGCATGAAATGTGTGTAATGAGTTCAAGCCAATATGGATAAATTATTTCTGATTGTCAAGCGTAAAACGTATCATTATGAAACAATAATGAAATGGAATTTATTTGCATATTAAAATAAAACATTTTTCTTTTATACTTGTTTTGCTTAACATAATGCAATTATAGTTCTTTTTATCACTTAGTAAAATGGTATTGGGTTTATCCGTTTTTCTCCCATTGATCTTATAAGGAATCAGCTGTTATTAAGTTTGCTTATAAATAGCCTCAGCTGTTGTGCTGGGTGCGCGCATGTGTGTATTACATTTAGTCCCGCTGCGTCTTCGCTGACCTGAACCTGTGACCTTTAATGAGAGATGTGTTATGCGATTTTTACTTAACACACAGTTGACTATTTTCATGACGCAAACATGTTATGTAAAGAAAACTCTAATGCGCCGCGCAGCAGTTTTATTTTCCCTGATCTATTTTTAGCCTCAGATTGTGAATGACCTGTG
The DNA here is from genome assembly GCA_007657795.1 of Dreissena rostriformis. Classification (NCBI taxonomy): domain Eukaryota; kingdom Metazoa; phylum Mollusca; class Bivalvia; order Myida; family Dreissenidae; genus Dreissena; species Dreissena rostriformis. The sequence goes on along the minus strand of VMBQ01005102.1, from coordinate 14,266 downwards.
CAGCGCAAAAATACTAAGTGACTGATGTAGCACATAGTGGACTATTTTAATCATTCTTAAACTTACTCTTCGGCGACACATATAGTTAAACAAGGCTTGTCACAGTAGGATGACATATGCCCCCCTTTTTCCACATTTTTCGAACCCTAAACGTTAAACCTAAACACAAAGTGTGACAGAAAGATGAACAGACAGACAGACAGTGCGATCACTATATGCCCACCTTTGTAGGGCATAAAAAAGTTACTTTTTTTTTACTTTTTCTATATACGATCCGTTCAAAATTATTCCATTTAACACAATATCCATATAACATGTCAATTTGTAAATGATTGTAGTTCAAAAACTGAAACCGCTCCCAATACTCTTTCTCAGCGCGGATGCGTCGATTATTAGGTTTCGGATCACTTGGCTATCTGGATTACCAAATTTGCTCTTAACCTTAACCGCAAGTGAACAACTAAAAATGGTATCAGAGGATAGAAATAAAATGTTTGTACATGTTGAATTTTGTATAAAATGCACTTATGGAATAAAGTCGCATACTATGGTTGTATATTGTTCATTTACTAGTGTTTGTCTAAAGTTAATTTTTTGTAAGCATATTTGCCAAATAAGAGTCATTTTATACTAAACAGTGGTATTACGTTAAGGTTACGTTAAGGTTGATATCTAGAAAACTATCTCGCTAAAAAAATGATAGAAGCCTAATTTTGTTTTCCTTTTGTTTCTTAAAGAAAGTGGAAATGAAATATATAAAAACCCGAAAATGTGATTTTTGAGCCATAGTATCCATTTTCCCAGCCACTGCCACATTTCAGCATGAATCCAACATGATTCTTACCTGCCAATTCACCTGATGTATCCTCANCAATGCGTTCTTACCACGCGCTTATCACGTTCTCACCGCGTTCTATGTCTGCATATAAATTCTGCGATTCGGCTCGATCTGATCATTCAATCTGCGACTTTCTTCTGAGTAAAAGTTAAGTATTTTATATCAGAAAATATGCCGAGAAGGAAGGGGGCTGCAGCTACGAAAGCAAAACCGAGAAAGTGAAATGGAAATGAATCCAGTTTTTATACTCGACCACCAGAACGTGGCATGGTCGTGGCTGGAGCCTGCTGCAAACGTACCTTAGACGTGATAAGCACCGGTAGAACGTACTAAGGACCTAATGCGGTCTTTTGAAACGTAGCAGGGACGTATCATTGTCGCAACACTAGCGTGGAAGGGTCGTAGTGAGAACCTGATGGACGTAGCAAGAACGTAGTGACAATCTAGAGACAACGTGATGCGAACATCACACACCGTAGTCCACGTCTGCACTACGCGTGTATTGCGTCAATGAGGTTCTTACTAGGTTTTAGCTACGTCATTACTACGACCTTATCAAGTTCTTACCACGTCCTGAATTGACCACGTCCTCGCCACGTAAGTTTTAAACATGTTCAAAGTTCACCCACGTCCTGCACGTCCATGAAGACCGTACCACGCGCAAAGCCGTGTTAACTGCGTCCTCGCTACGTTGTTCACGTTCGCACTGCGTCCTGGCATATTTTTGAGGACGTAGTGGGAACGTGACCTAGTGTGACGGGGGTAATAACTGGCCTTATACCTCCGGGAACACCGGATAGTGGCCTTCATATTGAGCGATGTTTAAATCTTCATATAAATGATACTTTTACAATATGAACCCGATGCTATTTGCATTGAACACTGTGTGCTCAATATTGGATTGGATATTCATTGTTATATTTAAAACCATCTCCCAAGTTTATATTTTAATTGAAGCCTGAGAACGTAAATAATACGCAACACAATTTGTTGAAAACAATGCAGTAAATATTTATTATAGTATTTGCTACTTATCGCGCGATTCAAATTTTTTTCGTTCAAGGTTCATACACCCAATATTTAACATAATCAAATGAGCACATCCATTTTCAAAGCGAGCTTTTTAGATTTAATGTGTGATTATAAGCCGTTCATATACTAAATGGCCTAAAGTAAGTTTATGTCATCGCTATTCAGTCGGCAGCCTAATTCAGCAAATATATGTTATAAATTGTTAACATAATATTTGAAAGTGGATATTTATTTACCGTTGTTGTATTTTGCTTTGATTGTTTTTATACTTTTGCCTGATAATAAGCCAAATACGGTGCCTGGGCTCAGTGTATACCTGTATCTTGCTTCTTGTTAAGATAATCTTACCATTCGACGACACAATGACAAACTCAATCACGATCACTATCACAATCAATTGCAACACTATAAATCACGGTCTTACCCAAAATATATTATTTTTGAGTGCAACAAATAGTTAAAAACATGTTTTAAATGGAATACAATATATGCACATACGTTGTGTTTAAATACTCTGTGCGCTAGTTTTCAAAAGAAAATAAGGACACACATCTCAATGTTGTGTTTGACTTGGTGTGTCAAACACACAAGTTGAGACGAACATGAAAACCATAGCTTTACACATAGCGGTAAAAGTAAAGAGCAAGAAGAAACATATAGTAATATAAATATATAACTTGCCTGACGAGTTATTTTGAGAGCAAACCCGTTTTTATGGTTAAGGCTGTCTTTTGCATCAAAATCTGTATCGATGGTAGTATTTTGCTTTATGCGTTACCTAACATGGATAGATTTATATATAGATCGAGTAAGCAAGGTTTTGTGTAACATACTAGTTTACTGTTAAACGGCAACCACGAACGTGTTGTGTTAGTTACACATCCAAAAATAAAAATTACACAATTTAATTTAGAATGTATTACACTTATTATTTTTCAAATGGAAATTACAACATAATTTCTACCTTCATTAATTCATTTAGTACGTTATTTCATCTACATGGTGTATTTTAAATTCACAATAATTGCGTGATATCTCAGAATAAATTTACTGACATCATAAAAAAGAGATTTATCACATTTAACAGTAGCGACATATTGCTTTTAATTACAATATCATGTAAAAAAATCTTCCGTAGACTCTACCTGAAAACTTAAAACTATGTGCAAGAAAAACAATTATTTATATTCTCTTAGTTCGGTACACATGTATAAAGGACGCTGGTTGCAGTGTTGTTGACTATGTACTATGTATGCTTGAAATGATGCCAAATTTCACACAATTCTCAATATCAGATCCAAGCATGGAATCAGATCACTGCAAAATAGAATTTTCCATTAAAACTGAAAACTGAAACGCGGAATTAAATATAAACAGCGAAAATGAACCAAGAAATTTACCCAAAATAGATCATACTGTTATATGAGATGAAAATAAAAGATTATTTTTTTATCAATAACCTTGAATCTGAAGAAATAACACATGAATTACACAATCTTACCTCAAATATAGACACAATTACCTAATCTTCGGAAATTGATAATAATCTTGAATCATTTTGCAACTTATTAAACAAAACTTGCTCACCATTAAAAAACCCATCAAAAACAGAAATAAATCGACAAAAACAGGGAACAGTTGGTATGACAGTGAATGTAAACGAAAATAGACAGATTTTTACGAAACCCTCAATAATTACAGATCTGATAATAGTGACGAAAACAGGANCAAAACTTGCTCACCATTAAAAAAAACCCATCAAAAACAGAAATAAATCGACAAAAACACAGAATAGTTGGTATGACGGTGAATGTAAACGAAAACAGACAGATTTTTACGAAACCCTCAATAATTACAGATCTGATAAAAGTGACGAAAACAGGAAAAATATGGTACAATTCAGGTCACAATACAAATCACTCATAAGATCAAAAAAGTTCAAACACGATAGAAAAAAATACAGAAAAACTAATTAATGCCAGAATAAACAACGCAAGGGACTACTGGAAACTATTAAAAAGCATATGTACAAATAACACATCTACAAACATAACACATGATACCTTTGCTAGATATTTTAAAGCAGCAAAATGTCCAGACTCAACATTCTACAAAGCAGATGAAGACACTCTACATTTTAATGAACGATATGTTAAAGGGGAATTCAATGTTATGTTTGAAGAACTTAACATCGAAATAAGCAATGATGAAATACTCAAAGCATGTAAAGAGTTGTTAAATAATAGATCAGGAGGACCAGACTACTTCATAAACGAATTTTTTAAATACGGCATAAATAATCTTCTTAACTACATAAGTAAATTATTTAATAAGATCTTCAATTTAAACTACTTTCCACAAAACTGGTCGAACGGTTTGAAGAGACATTGATATTAAAAGGCCACCAAGGAATAAATATTCAGATGCTCAAATTATTCTTACTCTTATATGCTGATGATATAACAATAATGTCAGAAAATGAACAAGACCTCCAGCATGGATTAAAAAATTTTATATCAATATTGTAATCAATGGAAATTGACGCTGAATGTTCAGAAAACAAAAGTTTTAATATTCAAGAAAGGAGGAAGAAACCCAAGAGGACAATACTTTCTATATGGCAACCAAGAACTTGAAATTGTCACAAATTTTCAATATTTGGGAATAACATTTTGCTCAAAAGGATCCTTCAACCTAACATTCGATAAACCTGCAGGCCACGCCCTAAAAGTTATATTTAAATTAAGATCATATTTATATAAATTCACTGATATCTCAATTGAACACTCTTTAATATCACTATTCGATAAACTAATAACACCGATTCTGAATTATGCAAGTGAGGTTTGGGGTTTTAATAACAGTAAAAGATTAGAGACGATACACTTTAAATTTTGCAAACAGCTTTTAGGAGTTATGTTACAAACACAAAATAATTTTATATACAGCGAACTTGGGCGATTTCCTCTAAAATGCAGCATTGTAGCTAATATTATTCGATACTGGTTCAAAATCTTAAAATGCCCAGAGACCAAACTAGTCAAAATCACATATAAAATGATGTTGATAGAACTAGAAGCTAACCCAAACAAACCATCTTGGGTGAAATCACTAAAAGAATGTCTAGAACAGTTAGGCTTTTTTCACGTATGGCTAAATCAGGGTGTTGAAAACGAAGACTTATTCATGTCATCTCTAAAACAAAGAGCACAAGATATTTTCTTGCAAAACTTAAACAATGAACTCCACATGTCCTCAAGAGCATCAACTTATATACTTTTTCACGACTTTGGCTACAAAAATTATCTCAACAGTTTAAATATAAAAAAATACCGACAAGCTTTCACACGTCTCAGGACATCATCACACAGACTCGCTGTAGAAACAGGAAGGTGGCACAAACCAAACAAAATACCAAGAAACGAACGAAAATGCTTATCTTGCAATACACTAGAAGATGAATTTCACTTTTTATTAGAATGCCCACTTTACACGGAAATAAGAAAATTACACATTAAAAAATACTATTGGAAACATCCAAACATAATTAAATTTTCAGAACTAATGTCCTCAAACAACAATGGTATACTAAAAAACCTAGGAATATATATACATAAATCACTGGTGCTAAGAGAAAATATATACTCACAGAATTAGTTAATAATCACCTATTACTGATTAAAATAAATATAATCATACTCACAACCATGCGAGCCTGTCAAACCTGTCAATGTGTAAAATGGCAATCCATCTTTTCTTTGTTTTCTCAGCCTCTTATTACAGCACCGATGAAAACACACACCACTATTTTTTAACCAAATTAGTAGAAAAACAATTTGTGTCAAGAAACAGTAGTGGTACCTGAAATAGACAAAAATACACTGATATTACAAATAGATACAACATAACACACAATTATGTTTATTAGGTGTATTGCAAACATAATAATCAAATAAACGTCATTAGTTAGTAAACATCATATTTTATTAACATGTAAGCCAGTATATGTATATTGCCCATTTTTATGTAGGTGTACATGTATGTATCTAAGTTTATAACAGTTGTCCATCATATATCATGCTATTTTATTCTATGTTGTTACTAAAACTTACAAAATGTGCATAATTTGTAAGGTTTACTTATTTGTGAACGCAAATACAATGCATTTGTTTACCACATAACAATCTTGATAAATGTGTGCTCTAATTGTCTAAATGTGTAACTTTTAAATCTTCAAAAATTGTTATCATGATAAATTGGCCATCACATATCAAGCCACTCAATTGTATCATTAGTATATACATATAGTTCTATCATGTGTAGTAACCTAATTCCTTGAATTAGATTACTTGACTAACATGAGGCATGAGCAGACTTACACACTTATTTAATAAAAGTTGGTCAACTTTACACATGCGCCTCAACCTAACGTTTTGATTTCGGGTTAGGTTGTCAAGCTTGTAAAACTGTACCACACTTACAACGTTGACTTACCATGATAAAATCTATTTAACTGTATCCACGACGGTAGTTAATCCGATTATTTCCAGACACATTGCTCCACTTATAAATCGATTGTGTAACGGAAGCACGCGTTAATATATCGGATAGTAATATCGTTATGAGCTTAAATATGAAAGGCCACACAACACCAACATCAATCGCAAAATACACATGCACCAATTACAATACCAACGTTGTAAAAATGTTATATGATACCAAATATTTGTATATATATATATGCGTGTGTGTGTGTAAATAACAAATGTTATTTTGTAAACTGTTAAACATGTATGTAAATATATATGTAAATAACTTTTATTGATAAATGCATCTGATATGTACATGTACCTGAAATCAAACACTATGAATGCCTACGTGAGTTTTTCTATATTTTTGGCTTTCTAACAAGTAATATACAATTCCAACCCCAACCCCCCCCCAAAAAAAAAAGGCTACCTAGATTTAATATCCATTTTGTGTTAACTCACCTTTGTGTTTCAATTATATACTAAATATACCGTTCATATTTAAATTTAAACTTNCCACTGGGGGCTGAAGACGTCAAAGCGTAGTCCGTTTCTCTACGACGTCGGGTATATGTTTTACTACGAAACATTGTGTCAATACACTACTTAATCAGGCGAGTTTCATCTTTTCTGGTATTTATTAATTAGAAAAAGGAAATCCAGTAATGGTGATACTTATTTTCAATAACAAACTAATTACAAATGCGCGTAGTTGCAACAGTTACATTGATTTTGAGCTAAACTCGAAATATATTGATTTGAAGTAATGCATAAGTTGGTTATTTTGTTAAAATAGCCAATTATTGTTACTTAACTTACATGAAACTACATGTTACTTTGATACACTGTACATTTAACATTTTAAAGTACAAAACAGGTTACGAACATATATTTTAATCATTCAGATGCTTTGTTTGGTATGAAATTACTAGTCGCTTTATGTATAGGTTTTGCACAGAGTATGTATTGGTTGTGCAACGAACTACAAATATAATGTGTAGGTTACTCAACGAAGTTTTGATAAATCAGCGGTATATCTCATGTTTAACCGCATAAATTCGTAGTAAAACCTATACCCGATGTCGTAGAGAAACGGACTACGCTTTGACGTCGTCAGCCCCCAGTGCTTCTATAATATCATTTAGCTTAAGGATAAAAGCTTTTCGTCTGTAATTTGGACATAACGTTTCCAATAAACATCCAACGTATAAAGCCAGAATGGCAAAACTGTTTGCGCGTAAGATGCTGCTCCAAAATTACACGGGTTCAAATTCAAGCGAAGGCAATATTTGTCTGTTTTAATTATTTTAAATTAATCAAAATGTTAATGTTTTTTTGCATTAAATACATTTCTGTACTCTTGTTTTTTTTTTATAAAATCTGTGAACAAGTCCTTTTAACGCGATTATCTCTATACATGTATATGTAAAATCGTTTCGTTTTTCATCAGTCATGATTTAACTCAATGTTACTCTTTATATTTTCTATTTCAACTAGTGGACTAATACTTAATACCAAAATATAATATCAGATACATGATGGACGCTCTGATATCAACGTCTAAAAAACGGGTCGATGCGTTAAATGACACAGACATCCACTGGGTCCTTACTGTTCCTGCGATATGGAATGACTCTGCAAAACATTTTATGCGACTCGCTGCTCAAGAGGTACTTCCTTTTTTTTATTATAGAATATTTAGCATTATTTTGCACACAGAAAAATACATTACAGAAACTTATTGCCCACTGTTAATAATGTGACATTTTCTCATGAATTTTACGATTCTGCGTAAGATCTCATGATCTAATGTTCCAAATTTTATGGGCCTCTATTACGCAGTGTCCTTATCCTCCGCATAGTAATCGGTCGTTCTGCTTAAATATTTGTGCAGGTAGTTATTGATCATTTCATTTAAATTAGGACATTTTTATTGCTGTATTATTTCGCTGAAACTAGATTGCTCAGTTTTAAAAAGAGAGTTTATTTTTACCAAGGGGCTCTGGTCCGTTAATCTTGATTAGTTGCTTCATTTGCTTGTTCCCATGCTATTTAACCGTACGTTGACAAACCGGAGATCATGCTACCGTTAGGTTGATGTTCTTTGTATATTTTTACCATGAACGAGTTTTATGCTAATTTTAAAATTATAAATTATATAAGAATTCCATTACATTTAAGTAACAACTTTTACAAAAGTAGTGTTTATTTAGGACTTGTTCGACATTGATAGCCCTATATGGAACAATATGTATAAATGCTCCACACTTAAAAATGAAACAATAAGGTACAAGTCGTCTGTACATGCAAATGTCACACACTGTGGCAATCATAAATGTTGTCATGAAATGTGTGATTAGTTAATTTCTGTAAAATGTATATGAAGACAAAATGTTGCAAAAAACAGCCAGTATTGGAAAATAGGCTCCTCCCGCTCCCACTTATACAAAATCCTGGCGTTTAAATGTAAGTAATGCTTTTGAAATTGTTTAACCTGTTAATGGTTAAAGATGTCAAAACTGAGGAACCATGACTGTATTGATAAAGAATTTATTTCAACCGTTGATAATTAAATTTGGGTAAATTTGATAAATTGAAAACTCTGGTATAAATCGATTCAAACTCTAGTGACAACTTTAAACAACAACAACAACAACACTAACAACACACATAACTGAATATTATTATAATAGTAACAAAATCAATTTACAGCTGAAACCACTTTCATGTAAGTTATTGTTATTTATTAGTATATTTAATATAATTGCAATAACATGTAGAATCATTACGTAGGTTTTACATATACATCAAAGCTTTGAAATCTAGCCGTTTTATACACCACATTGTACGGTAACTCTTCAAAAGCGCAAAGAACACTGTGATATGCATTATATGATAATCTTCTCCGACATATACTTAAAACAAGTAGGAATTTAACAATTAAGACTCGTGTAAAGAAGTTGCAATTCTTGTGTTATGGTAAACAATGGGAAACTATGTAATAAGATTATTTTAAATTATGTAATGTTCTGCGTTATTACTACATGATTTGAATCGCAATTCATTGGGATTTTTTAGACATGTATCCACTGTTCTATATTAGTGTGTACATTTGATCCGCTCACCTTTAAATATTGCTACATGTGTATGTGTTGTTCCAAGGTGGTAACACCACATGTTATGATTTGTTAGCTCACCTGATTGCTCAGGTGAGCTTTTGGGATCGGTCTTTGTCCGTCGATTGTCCGTCCGTCCGTCGTCCGTCCGTCCACATCTGGTTTGTAAACACTCTAGAGGCCACATTTCTTGTCCGATCTTCATGAAATTTGGTCAGAAGATTTGTCCCAATGATGCCTCGATTGCGTTCGAAACTGGGTCATGCTGGGTTAAAAACTAGGTCTCTAGGTCAAAAAAAGAAAAACCTTGTAAACACTGTAGAAGTCACATTTCATGCCCAATCTTCATGTGACTTTGTACAAATGTTTGTCTTAATGATATGTTGGTTGAGTTTAAAAGTGGTTCCGGTCAGTTGAAGAAAAAAGGCCGCCAGTGGGCGGGGCAGTTTTCCTTATTTGGCTTTAGAGAAACCGTGTAAACACTCTAGAAGTCACAATTTTTTCCCAATCATCATGAAACTTGGTCAAAACATTGGTTTTATTGATATCTCGGACGAGTTCGAAAATGGGCCAGATAGTTGAAAAAACATGGCAACCAGGGAGCGGGGCAGTTTTTTCTATATGTATATAGCGAGAACATGTGAACACTCTAGAAGTCACATTGTTGGTCCAATCTTCATGAAATTTGGTCAGAACATTTGTTTCTTAGATACGTGAGCTAAGTTCGAAAAATGGTTCCGGTCCGTTGAAAAACATGGCTGCAAGGGGGACGGGGCAGTTTTCCTTATATTTATATTGTAAAAAAGGCTTGTGAACAGTCAAGAAGTCACATTTTTTGCCCAATCATCATGAAACTTGGTCAAAACATTGGTTTTATTGATATCTCGGACGAGTTCAAAAAATGGTCCAGATCGGTGTAAAACATGGCCGCCAGTGGGCGTGGCAGTTTTCTCTTAATGTATATAGTGAAAACATGTGAACACTCTAGAAGTCACATTTTTGGCCCATTTTTCATGAAATTAAGTCAGAACATTTCTTTCCTAGATACAAGAGTCGAGTTCGAAAATGGTTCCGGTCCGTTGAAAAACATAGCTGCCAGGGGGGGGGGAAGTTTTCCTTATTTGGCTTTAGAAAAACCTTGTAAACACTCTAGAGGCCACATTTCTTGTCCGATTTTCATGAAACTTGGTCAGAAGATTTGTCCCAATGATACCTCGA
>VMBQ01005101.1:16670-70501 GCA_007657795.1 Dreissena rostriformis | reverse complement strand
TATAATTGTTTGAGAGCGATACATTTGTTTGTTTGTTTTTTTTCTCTTTTTTAAGTTAAACCAGCGAGTTTCTTGTTTGAATTTTAAATTGATTTAGATTGTCTTTGCCATCATGCTGAACATCAGCAAACAGATCGGTGTGTCTTCTGCCAAACATGTATCGATGCTGTTTGATGACCGCATTAAGCAATGACATAATTTCATATGAAAATGATGAATGCAATTCGATTGAAGATCATGATACATAATAGTAATCATATTCGTGAGTTATTTGTTCTAGTTAGGTTTTCCTATAAATATTATTGGTTTAACTTTCTCTTATAAGTCTTTGTAAAGTATTAGACGCATGTAAGCATGTAACGGTGTGTAGTAAAGGGACGTCAACTCGTAAGTTTAATATTATTAAGGACATTGGTTTATTCCCTTTCTGCAAAATTCATAAAAACAAAACGCAATTCGTAAAATACGCATATACCAGGACCCGTATTCAACAAACAATTATTAGACTTAAGTCTAAGAATAAAGAATATTCTTCAAATTGGAAATTCAAAATTTCTTTGATTTCGAGTCAAACTTGGCATTAACTGCCTCAATCTACATTATTCTTCATAAAGAAATTCTTTTAAAGACATTATCATTAGTAGTAGCCTGTGTATATTCAAACGATGGACGTATTTTCCTTGGTTCTAAGTCTATTCTGTATTCTTGAGTCTAAGAATGGATTGGTGAATACGGGCCCAGTATTGCCAATATGCACTTTAAAAAAAAAATATATATAAATTGTGTTGTGATCGTCTGATTGTTGACAGAACATGTTGAAATCTATTAACACACGTTTTAAATATTTATTAAAAAATATAATTAAGGGGTCCGCTATCTGAACATTTTAGCAGTATTTAATATATAATATTGAGGCAGTCAACTTCTGAAAACCCGATTTACATTCAAGACATCCATACCAATTGGGAATTTTAGAACATTTGACATATTGAACACTGAATATATTATCTGACACGAGTTCACATTTTAAACCAGATTTAATGGAACAAATTCAGAAATTTCCATAGCAAGTAGACAAACGAGTCTGTGAAATCGTTATCTCAAATATTCATGTTACCGATAATATTGCGTGTTGTTATTGTTGAATTTCACGACAGACAAGTAAATAGCATGTGATAAATGTCTGCCCTGAATGTACGTGTTTTGCAGCGTTTACCTTTTTCGTCTCGGTACAAAAATCATTTGAAAATAACCACGTATTGCATTAGGAAAGCGTAAAAATAAATGCTTAATCAGTGTCCGACAAATTTCCTATTTTTCAGGTAGCCCACTGGGCTACCAGTAAAAATATTTGGTAGCCCATAAAATTTACCAACAAAATGGTAAGAGGGGAGTTTTCATCTTTATTTTATTTATTCGATTACATACACATAATACAACAAGTATTATGATGTGACATGCAGAAGACATAACAAATCACTTATCAACAGTATCACACATTTACACAATGATTTCATTCAGTCCAATAGCAAATAGTCTTATTAAACTGCACTCAGTACACAGTTATAGTACACAGTCAATATCATTTCTAGTCAGTAGCTGACGATATCTTGTGAATTTTGGACGCTTAGATGTATCAGACTGTGTCTCATCGAGACATCTCTTCTTAGCACTTCGCGGGCTTAGCGCAAAACGGTCGTAACTGACTTTTTGTAAACTTTTCAGTACGATAAAAAATAATAATATTTTATTCATTTTTATCAGTAATACAAAATTATTTTGCATAAATGTAGGTATTGTACATTCATTTAAAGTTCACACAATATACCTCTATTGGCATTATTGTAGTCAGAGATATTTGTTAAATATCAAGATACGACTGTTTTGCGCTTAAAATCTTGTAATGTTTGATTATATTTTTTATGCAAAAAGGTCGTATCTGAAAATCAGATCAGTTTTTTTCTGTTCATATGTCTTAATATGAAGACTTTTATTCGGAATACTTGAAATATGTGTTTATTGAAATATTTTTTTTAATGATGGAAGAAAATACAAAAATTTACATTTATTTGAATTCAAGTTGGATTACCTGGAGTACATGAAAGCATTGCATTGTGCTTGTTTTTAACCAATAACTATAACTATAAAGTATTATCACTTTATTTGTTTTTTTTTTAATTATTTAAATGTATGCAGACATACTAGTAACAGAAAAATGATCATTACACAGTGACTGGGGGCCTGTACAGAATTATTAAGTAGAAGACCAATACATAAGAAGAAACAAGTTATTGTCATATCTTTAAATCTTTCATAAAGCATTTAATATTTGTATTGTAATTATTATAATTCAATAGAGTTCAAGTCAAAACAAGTCTTATCAGCTTATTTTAATTAAAAAAATAATGAACTTTGTTATTAAAAGCAGGCCTATAACCCTCTTTCTGAATTCAAATACAAACTACAATGTTTTCAAATATATTTATTGTGATATACGAAAAATGTTAAGACAAAAACTAGTACAAAATCCTATTGATCTTTTTCCTACCTTTTGAGCATCATTATTATAATTGTCTCAGTCTGACATGTTACACATTGGTACCATTGTCTCAGTCTGACATGCTATGTACTGGTATCATTGTCACAGTTTGGCATGATACATACCGGTACCATTGTCTCAGTCTGACATGCTAGTACCATTGCCACAGTCTCACATGTTACTTACTGGTATAATTGTAACAGTCTGACATGCCACGCACTGGTACCATGTCACAGTCTCAGATGCTTCGCATTGGTACCATTGTCACCATCGGACATGCTACGTACTGGTATAATTGTCACAGTTTGACATGCTATATACTGGTATAATTGTCACAGTCTCAGAGGCTACGAACTGGTATAATTGTAACAGTCTGACATGACATGTACTGGTACAATTGTCACAGTCTGACATGCCACGTACTGGTACCATGTCACAGTCTCAGATGCTACCTACTGGTATCATTGTCACAATCTGACATACCACGTACTGGAATAATTGTCACAGTCTGACATGCTACGTACTGATACAATAGTCACAGTCTCACATGCTACCTACTGGTACCATTGTCACAATCTGACATGCTACGTACTGGTATAATTGTCACAGTCTTACATGCTCCGTGCGGGTAAAATTGTCACAGTCTGACATGCTAAGTACTGGTATAATTATCACAGTCTACCATGCTATGTACTGGTACCATTGTCACAGTCTAACATGCTATGTACTGGTACCATTGTAACAGTGTGACATGCTAGGTACTGGTACCATTGTCACTGTCTGACATGCTATGTACTGGTACCATTGTCTCAGTGTAACATGCTACATACTGGTACCATTGTCACAGTCTCACATGCTACTTACTGGTATAATTGTCTCAATCTAACATGCTACATACTGGTATAATTGTCACAGTCTCACATGCTACGTACTGGAACCATTGAAACAGTCTGATGTGACACGTACTGGTACCATTGTAACAGTCTGACATGCTAGGTACTGGTACCATTGTCACAGTCTTACTTGCTACGTACTGGTATCATTGAAACAGTCTGACATGCTAGGTACTGGTACCATTGTCACTGTCTGACATGCCACGTACTGGTATCATTGAAACAGTCTGACATGCTAGGTACTGGTACCATTATCACAGTCTTACATGCTAAGTACTGGTATAATTGTCACAGTCTAACATGCCTTAATAAACAAAAAGTAATGCTCACCGCGACATTTTGCGTCTATGTTTGGTGTCAAAACCGTTACCGTTTACCAACCATAGCTTTCAACTTGACAATGCATTATTAACCGCAAACTTAAACGCATAATCACATACTTCAAAGATAGCTAAGCTATGCACGTCGCTAGTCATATACATTTATATAAGACGTCGCTACTGTTTACTTACCATAGAGATTTGAATCTGATTTAGACAAAAATACTATTTAGCGTGCAGTCTCGTTCCCTTGAGATAGTGAACCGATCACGTTTATGTGTGTATTTCAAAGTTCTTAAGTTCCATCCGCGCCTGAGATTGAAATATGCGAGAACCCAGAGTGTGTCCTACCACTCCTATCAAATTACTTTATTGACTCACGAAAGTTGGGACGAATTTTGAATTATATCTGCAAATTGCCATCTATTATATTTAGTTACGGAAATGCATCAAAATTCGGTGTATATGTTTGCTTCGTGGTTTAGCCGAAAAATCCGGAGATAAACATAACTGTCCGGTATGGTGACCAGCAACCAAAATCACATGCGGCTGGAGCGGGTATGGAACCTGGGTCGCCTAGGTGAGCAGCGTGTGTTGCAGCCAATGCGCTTATCGTACAGGCATTCGGGAAGGTTACGAGTTATGTAGTATTTTTAGAAGTTATGTACAAAGGAAATAATCCTTATTTCCGGTCAGGATTACACCACTTACTGGTTGGTTTGTTAATTCGATGAAATGAACTGAAGGGGCATAGTAAGGCACACCTTTTATTACGCAATAACAAAGTCTGAACATAAACAAAGTCAAAACAGAACCAGTCTTAAGAAACAAACAACATTTATTTTTTCCTAAATATGTAACATACATAATGTTAACAGCACTTTTCGAAGACAGAGCATGAAGAACAAATACCAGCCAAGTCTAAATGACTGAACAATAACAGTCAACAGCTATCTTAAAATGAACGCAACAGTTTACCTCTTGCTGATAATTGCAGTTTATTTTAATAAATTGATTCCAAAAATCTAAACAAAGAAAATATATATAATAGTTATTGTAAACAGAGACAATTGATTTAATTAAATGAGTTAAAGAAGCTTGGGAAACTCCAGTCTTTTAAATATAATTAATTATATTTGATAAATATAATAAATTGAAACATTATATGGTGAATTACAAAATGCAAAAATGCCAAATGAAATGTAAAGAACAATAGTTCGAAATGATGAAAATAATTTGGAAAATACGATTAAAATGTCTTTACGCTGAATTTAATTTATCATGTATTTTATTTACGTACCAAAATCCCCACATTTTTAATTTAATTTGATTTGTTGGTTATAATGGTTAAGTTGTATATGTGCTAAAAAATATGCCAGTATATGTATACATTAATAGGATTTCGGATGTGTGATGTATGTGAGTGAGTTATTGAATAAATATGATTGCAAGGACTAGACTTGTCCTGTTTGTTTAAATATCTGAAATATTGATCTAGTGAGATGTACCGGGTTGTGTGTGTTTTAGCACCAAAAAGACTTTTTTAGTTTAGAGCATGTATGGTAGGTTTTTGTAGTGTTGGTCTTCTCAGTGGTTGGTAAGATTTATCAGGCGTTGTTTAGTTCCTATAAAAAAAAGTTTCCGTTTTGTTGTTTTTTTACATTTGTGCATAGTACAACATATAACAATCAACAAAGACATGAAAAAAACTAGTACATAAACAAACTGACATTGAAATAGTATGTATGCAGCATTTATTTATAGGGCAGTTCACAACAACCAGCAATGACATTAAAAAAATAAGTGCGTATACAAATATACAGTGAAATATAATACATGCATTCATTAATAAAAAGAATATAAAACTACAAGTACATACATTTAAAAATCTAGAAAATACAAAAATTCACGGTGAAATATGATACATGCAGACTTCATTTTAAAAAAAAAAGAACATAACAATACATGTCAAGAAGTTTAATAATCTAGTAAATACACAAATTGACAGTGAAATATAATACACGCTGCATTCATTATTAGAAGAAAATAAAACAACTCGCAAACTCATTCAAAAATATAATACATACACAAATATTCAGTGGAATATAATACATGCAGAATTAATTAATAAAAGAACATAAAAATGCAAGTGCAGACATTTAAAAATTACAGTAAATACAAAAAATGACAATGAACAATTATACATAGAGAATTCATCAAAAGCAGAAAATAAAACAAAAAGCAAAAACATGCCGAAATCTAATACATACACAAATTGACATGGAAATATAAGACTTGCAGCACATAGTTAGTAACGACACACATATTAGAACCGTCACCTATTGGTTCATCGTTATTACAATAAGTAGATAAATATTCTCTACTAAACGGTCTGGTTATTGTGTTTTGACTACCGGTATTTGACGTTTTATATCAAATGTTATTTACGTATGCTTAGTAATAGCTATATGAATACTCAACATTATTGCGTCTTGTTTTTATGGTGTTGTGTTTTAATAAGTGTAAGGTGGTTGTGTGTGGAGGACAGGAGACTGATTTGTGTGCTGTTTTGCCCTGGTCTTTAAAAAGTGTTAACGTAAATGAATCGGATTGATATAAAGGATCAGATAGATATTAGACTTTATTTGTGGTGAAAGTCTTTGAAATCTAATACGTACAAGAGAGTTCAATGGCTGTGTATTACTTGTTACGCTCCAAGTGAGTACGTGCCATATACACTTTAAATATAAATGCGGTCTTACTTTATCGAGTCATCGTTATCATTTTATGTGAGTATTATCGGGTTTTCCTTATTGTAGGGTTAAAATTCTCAATATGAATCGATAGAAGACAATTCGGCATTGCAAGATAGACAAAGAGTTGGGGAAGTTGTCGCTTGGGAGTAAAGTTGAAGATTTTGTAAGTGTGTGTACAGATGACCGGGTATGATTGCGTCTTTGATATCTATTACGCAGAGGAAAAATGCAAGGACGTCGTTTGAGGTAGTTAAGAAATGGAGTTACACACGTAACGTTAATACATATGTTACATGGTTCTTTGTTAGCGTATGAGTTAATTGACCCAGCTCCGCGTGTATTTATGATGCAATAAATTAAAAATGCAATTATAAATACAATAATATACTAATAATGAGCATAAGGTATATATCTATTAAAAAGTACAATAATTCAAACATCAGGGTCATATGTTAACAACGTCGTTATAGGGATCACGATATGGCAGCTATTTCGTCATTTCTAGTAATGGCGGTAAAAGCGCCCAACTCAAATTTATTCTATACGAAAATTCTTAATCTCAAGCCTCAGCTTAAAGAATGTGCACATATTCCTCCTCAAACATATGGTTTAGTCATATTCCAAACTCTCAAAAAAGCTTCTGGGAACACCAAATTGAGCATAATATGCAAACTCAACTCAAAGATTGAGAAAAAACACTCATAGTTGAGTCAGAATAAGTATGTTCATTATACTAGGCCCAAGTTGAGCATTATAATAAACCTCATCTCATAAATTGAGAATAAAATACTAAAAGTGAAGTCAGAATAGTGACTTAAAGTATGTTCATGATACTAAGCCCGACGGTCAAACTCATCTCAAAAATAGGGAAAAAAAAGCAGAGATAAATTAGAATATTGACTTAAGTATTTTTGTGATACTAAGCCCATGCTGGTCAAACTCATCTCAAAAATTGAAACAAAAAACAAAAAATATGTTCGTGATACTATTCACTAGGGTATACGTCTTATCTGGTCTCTCACTTCTGTTTCTGGAATTAGCAATTTAACCATTTACATCTGTTTTGATTACCACAGTATACAAAGCTTGGGAAACAGCAACCTATTCTGTCCGTCCATTGTCCATTTCTCTCACAATCGTTGTGGTTACCACCGTCTAAAAATAATTTCCAATCGCAGTCATAGGTGTAAGAGCTTTTTACTGTATATGGCGCTTGGCCACGAATGTTGGTAGTTCCCCAGTCTGGATCATACCAGGGAGGATAGTCACAGTGCTTGTAGCATTCTGGCATGCTCGACCACGTGCCGTCGACGCGGCATTTAGGCGCGTCGCTAGGTCTCGGGTAGTACCCGCTGTCGCATTCGTAGGCCAACACCTTCTCGAACATGTATTTGTCATTGTTCTACAAAAAAAGACCGAAGATTCGTATGAATAATAGTTGTGTTCATGTATTTACTATGCCACTAGTGCACGATAGCGCTGACGATGTTGACCATTAATTTGAGCGCTATTATACCAATAAGTGTAAACACAAATTCACCCCTGATATAATCGGTGTAATATCGGTCTTTGGTGACCTCTAAAACCGATCAAAGATTTATGAATGTATCACCGGTACTTGTGATTATTTTAACACTGGGCGTTATTCACAACACATATTATGTTAAGATTTACAACGGCTGTGAACTTTTCTCGAAAAAGAGACATCCGTATCCGTATATTTGGAAATTGCATCTATTTGTTAACAGTTTTTACCGGGGAATACATAAAAATAGAATGATACAAGTTTTATTTTAAAGAAAGAAGCATAGAGATGTTAATCTGTTCTTAAACGTAAGTTTAGACGAATACGTACACTATAGTGTATTCAAGACTATCCTACATTTTTCTAGCTATTAATTAATAACTTCTTATTGATTTTGATGATCACGAATATGGAAAACGAACTTACCATAGGTTTACCATTCACTAGATGACTAGGGACTTCACAGTATGGATAGCACAGCACTTCCTGTGCTCTCCATTTGCCATCTTTTTCGCACTCAACATTTCGATTCTCGTTTCCGAAGTAATTCCCCTCTTTGCACTCATACTCCGCTTTCATGGTGAAGTTATAGTTGCCTCCCGCCTTAACGTCACAGTTTTCAACGCGAGGAACGGTCTGCTGTGTGCAGTAAGGGTAGCAGCTGATGTTGGGAACCACCCATTGACCTTGGATGTCACAGGAGATGGTGGGGCTACCAGGTGACAAATAATAGCCATCGTTGCATGCGTACTGTGTTGTGTCGTNTCAGTCTGTAACTAGATAGACTTTCTCTGTTGATATTCCACCATCAGTCTGTAACTACATAGACTTTCTCTGTTGATATTCCACCATCAGTCTGTAACTACATAGACTTTCTCTGTTGATATTCCACCATCAGTATGTAACTGCATAGACTTTCTCTGTTGATATTCCACCATCAGTCTGTAACTACATAGATTTTCTCTGTTGATATTCCACTATTAGTCTGTAACTACATAGGCTTTCTGTGTTAATGTTCAACTATCAGTCTGTAACTACATATACTTTCTCTGTTGATATTCCACTATCAGTCTGTAACTACATAGACTTTCTCTTTTGATATCCCACTATTAGTCTGTAACTAAATAGATTTTCTCTGTTGATATTCAACAATTAGTCTGAAACTACATGGACTTTCTATGTTTATATTCAACTATTATTCTAAAGCTACATAGACTTTCTATGTTGATATTCAACTATCAGTCTGAAACTACATAGACTTTCTCTGTTAATGTTCCACTATCAGTCTGTAATTACATAGACTTTCTCTTATAATTTTTCACTATCAGTCTGTAACGATATAGACTTTCTCTGTTAATTTTTCACTATCAGACGGTAACTACATAGACTTTCTCTGTGGATATTCCACTTTCAGTCTGTAACTGCATAGACTTTCTCTATTGAGTTTCAACTATCAGTCTTTATAAACATATAATATATCTGTTAATTGCCCACAATAAGACTGTAAATACAAAGAATATATCAGTTGGTGTTTAATTAAAAGTGGTTTAATTCTTAATTCTTGGCGTCAATTTGTTCTTTATGGTACGATAGAGTGGACAGTTAACTACTTATTAACAGATCTCATGACCAATATTCCTCGATACACAAAATACAACAAGCAGGTTTTTTATAATTATATTCTCTCTGTCATATCATGTGTTGCATAGTAAAACATACAGACGAGTACAATGATATTTAATCAATTGCATATACATGTACTATGATCGTAAATAAAATGCCTGCCTTTATAAAACATGATAATAGGAAACAGCGGGGGCACTTTGACCTGAACAGGATAAACAGACGGAGAACTTGCACACAACTAGGGCGCGTATCAACAAAGCGTCTTAATTTAGGTTTTTATTTCAAATATCGAACGTTGTCGAATGCTCCGACATGTTCCTGTCTTTGTAAATTCAAACTTTTAAACTAGTACCGTTAGATATGTTTATATATTTTTATATATCGGTAATTACATATTGAAAAAATATTTAAGATTCCTTTGTGGCAAAACTCATTTTTATAGAAAGTGAAATGAAATTGTAAAACCCACTCAATGACCAACAATTATTTTTTGTGAATATGCGGCTCTATTCACACATCATCGTATCAAACTCTCATACCGAAACGTAGTACAGATGAATATACAAACAACACAAATATACAGGGACCTATAAGTATAGGTCCCTGGAATATACAAACATCCTCAAAAACAAGCATTCTAAGTGAATGCAATCTATATGGGAATCACAATTAGTTCTAATCAATATATTTTTAACAAAAGTTTCAGAAGTTATAGCCATTTCCGTTTTCTGTACCAGTTAAAGTAAGCATTATATCGTTGTTATTAAGCATAATATCGTTCTTCTACAGACAAATGAGACATGTTTAACTAACAGGTTGACAGGACGTTTGACTTTCAATAGTAGGGAAGCGAAATTGAATGCATTATTTAATGGCTGACAATAGCGTTTTAAGTTTCGTATTGGGACTCGGTTATTTCCCGCCGGAATATGCACACATTAATCATGTTGACAGTAATATAAGCATTTCAACAAACCTTTTAAATATTAAAAATGTCATTTAAAGACTTCTGTGTCATCTCTGAGTTAAAGTTATTTCGATACGGCGTAAATGGCTCGACAGTTTTCCTTACAAAGTTGTCTAACAACTATGTTAAGGTCACATTTAACATTTACTGTAATTCTGACAAGCTACTTAACATGGAACATTTTGAAATATTGTTGAAATAACGGCCATGAAAACAGTTGTTTATGCGTAATTAATGAAAGCCGGGTGTTTTTCCGATGCTGGTAAAAAAAACGGATTGTACCTGAATATAGTGATCAATGTCGACGATGTCCGCTAAATTTCGTAGATTTCCGTAAACATTTCAAGGGGCCAAAATAGACGCACAAGACGTGGAGCAACAGAAAAATAAACGTTCTGAGTGTTATTCCGTCAAACAGAAAAGAACAAACGCCCATACTATGTACCATATGAAAAAAAAAATTAGATCGATTTGACTGCAAATGAATTTTGGGTTTTCGGGTTGCTTTAACAATATGCCGCGGAATCGATTCTACCCCCCACCCTCCCTCCATTTTTTTGTGAATTCATTTTGAAAATTGACCCCTGGATCAATCGGATCTGCGGAAATCGGCCGATCCGGGGAAAAGTCACAACCCTGACATACAATGTCAATTAAGATATTTCACAATGATTCGGTAACTACATAGTTTGTCTTTGATGACGTTCCTTTCAATCTGTAACTTTATACAATGTCTCTGTAGATAATCCACTATCAGATGATATTAAGATAAAATGCCATTGTTGATTTTCCACTTCAAGTCTTTAACTACAGTCTGTTACTATTCAGAATGCCTCCGTAAATTTTTCACTTAATGTGGTTTAAATCTTAATTATTGACGTCAATTGGTTCTTTATGATATGAAATAAGAGTGGACAGTTGACTGCTTATAAACACGGACACGAGAACGATATTCGTCGATACAAACTATACAACAGGTAAGCTCCATAAAATAATAGTATCTCTTTTATATCATGTGTTGCATAGTTAAACATACAGACGAGTCAAATGATATCAAATCAATTGCATATATTATGATCGTAAATAAAATGCCTGTCTTGCTTGAAATGACCAAATGACACGGTAAGAAAACTTTGACACAACTAGGGCGCGTACCAACAGAGCGTCTTAAAAGCAATTTAAATTATTATTTCAAATATCGAACGTTGTCGAATGATCCGACATTTGCATGCGTATGATTTTTCACATTCTAACATCTTTAACGAGTAGATATTCATATTGAAAAGTTCTATCCTTTGTGGACCAAGCTCGCAACATTTCTTATAGAAAGTAGAGACTTAATGACCAGCACATCATATTTTTGCGAATACGCGGTCCCCAGTCTCATGTACACATCATCGTATCAAACTCCCATACCAATACGTACCGGCAGATGAATATATAAACAGCACGAATATATACAAACAACCTTTAAACAACTATTCACTATTTCTGCTATCTATATCATATGGGAATCGCATTTAGTTCTGATCGATAGAGCCTCGTTCTGAGAAAACCGGGCTTAATACATGTGCGTAAAGTGTCATCGCAGATTAGCCTTATGGATTTTTTTTATTTGAAGAAAGTCTCTTCTAAACAAAAATCCAGTTTAGCCGGAAAGTGTCGTTCCAGTTAAGGCTTTGCGGAATGCACAGGCTAATCTGTGATGACACTTTAAGTACATGCATTAACTCTTTCAGTGCTGGAACCGGATTTTGAAGGCCTTTGCAAACAGTTTGGATCCAGATGAGACGCCACAGAACGTGGCGTCTCATCAGGATCCAAACTGTTTGCTATTCAGATAGTGGTCTTAGAAAAAAAAATCGAAGAAAATGCTAATTTTACAAAGTCAGCAGACGACATTTTAGCAGACGACAAATTTCCCAGCATTCAATGCATTAAACCAAGTTTTCGTAGAATGAGGCTCAATAAATCGTAGTATCCTTGGTCTTTTTCTGTAACATTTCAAAACAATGTCGTCCTTCTACAGACAAATAAGCGTATCAACATGCTTAAATAACAAGTTGACAGGTCTTGTGACTTTCAATTATACGGAAGCGATTATTTAATGCCTGATAACAGAGTTTTTAGTTTCTATGTGGGAATCGAATCTTTCCCGCGGGAATATGTGCACATTAATCAATTTGACGGTAAAATAAGCATTTCAACAAACTTTTTAAATATTTAAAATGTCATCGAAGTACGCTATTGTATCGCCCGTTTCATCTCTTGAGTTATAGGAATTGCGACACGGCTAAAACGGCGGTACAGTTTTCATGTATTGCTTGTCTACAAAATTATGTTTATTTCACATATAACATAAATTGCAATTCTCAAAAGCTTGAAAAGGAACACTCTGGCATATTGTTGAAATTATGGCCAGGAAAACAGTTGTTAATGGGTAATTTATGAACGCTTTTGTGAGCTACATTAAAACAGGATTTAACTAATGCGAGTAAAATATACCGGATTGTACTAGAAAATATAATCGTATTTAGTTCTGATCCATAGAGCCTCGTTCTGAGAAAACCGGGCTAAATGCATGTGCGTTAAGTGTCATTCCAGATTAGATTTTCAGATTATAAAACAACACACGTCGTCATACAGACAAATGAGCGTATCAACATGCTTAATTAGCAGGTTGAAAGGACTTTTTACTTTCAATAGTACGGAAGCGAAAATAAATACATTATTAAATGCCTGACAATAGGGTTTTAGTTTCTCTTAGAACTCGTTTATCTTCCGCGGGAATGTGAACACATTCATCAATTTGACAGTAATAATAGCATTTCAATAAACTTTTGCACTATTTAAAATGTCATTGAAGTACGCTATTTCATCACGGGTGTCATCTCTGACGTATAGTAATTTCAATACGGCTCAAGAGGCGGTACAGTTTTCTTTAATTGTTTCTCTCAAAATTGTGTTTAAGTCATATATAACATAAATTGTAAATCTCAAAAGCTTTGAATGGAACACTCTGACATATTGTTGAAATAATGGCCAGGAAAACAGTTGCTGATGCATAATAAATGAACGATTTTTAGCGCTACATTGAAACAGGGTTATTTACCTAAACGGGTGAAATATACCAGATTTAACTAGAATATAGTGACCATTTCGCACTAGTAGTTCCGCTAAAACTCTTAGATTTCCGTAAATATTTAACGTGGCAAAAAAGAAGCATAAAACGCGGTGCTTTGGAAAAATAAACTTTCTTTGTGTTATTCCGTCAGATAGACAAAAACAAAACGTCTATACCATGTACCGTGTGAATTAAAATATCAATTCACGTTTTTCTAGTATAATTAATAATAACTCAGTTTATTAATACAAATGTCATGCATAGATACACTTTTGTTAAAAAATATTTTACCAACTGGCAATGAGTAACTACACTCAAGCTAGTTTTTAAGTATTTAATTAACCTTAATTTTCGCCTCGAAAATAAACTCATTAAAATCAAAATCATTTGTTAGAGAAATACAACGAACCAGTTCATACAAAAAATCGGCATTCTCAATTAAAATAAGGTCTTATTTGAAATCACTGGCACATTAGAAAAATAAAAACACAAAAAAAAGCAAATTGACTAATAACAATACTTATCATTTCAGGAAATTAGATCTTCCTTAACCATTCGGAAACTGGAATCGCTTTCTGATTTATATCAAGCATTGTTTTAAGCAATTCCATTTTAAATTTGTTTTTCACTGACTTGTTAATTACCTAAATTTGGTAAAAGGCGTTCGTTCTTTTGATAATCTTCAAAATGACGCCATTTGAAAGAGAATCAGCATACACATTTCCAAAACATATTCAAAGACACATTTGGATTTCAAGATTGCAAAACGACAGCCAATGACATCGCTCATTATAAAAAAAAAAAAATGCTTATGCACATGTATCGGGTATGTGGCTGCGAGTGTAATATTCGGAAAGTTTCAACAGTCGTTTTTTTCGGGCCGCTTTTACAATATACCGCGGAATCGGTCGTTCCCCATCCCATTCCCGCATTTGTTTTCACACGAATCTCAGAAATGACACCCGGATCATTCGTATCCGCGGAAATCCGCCCATGAGTCATACAATGTCTCTGTAGATATTACACTATCAGTCTGTAAGTACTAAGAATGTTTCTGTAGATATGCCGCTGTCTGTTGGTTTCTGTAACTACATATAATGTCCCTGAAGATATTTTACTGTCAGTTTAAATCAATATCTAATTCCATTGTTGATTTTCCATTTGAAGTCTTTAACAATATAGAATGACTTATATATGTATATATTCTACAATCAGTCTGTATTTACAAAGAATATATATGTGGATATTCCACTAAATATTGTTTGTTCTTAACGTCAATTCGTTTTTTATGGTATGAAATAAAAGTGAACAGGTAACTGCTAAGTAACACGGACACAAGACCGATATTTGTCGATTCAAAAAATACAACAAGCATCTTCCATAAAATAAAAGTATCACTTTTATATCATGTGTTGCATAGTAAAACATACAGACCAGTCAAATGATATCTAATCAATTGCATATACTATGATCGTAAATAAAATGCCTGTCTGGCTAAAACATGATTAAATGACAAAGAAGGAGAACTTTGACACAACTAGGGCGCGTATCAACAAAGCGTCTTAAAAGCAACTTAAATTTTGATTTCAAATATCGAACGTTGTCGAATGATCCGACATTTGCATGCGTATGATTTTTTTTTACATTCAAACATCTTTAACGAGTAGATATTAATTTTGAAAAGTTATTTACTATCCTTTTGGGGACCAAGTTCGCAACATTTCTTATAGAAAGTGAGAGACTTAATGACTAACAAATCATTTTTGCGAATACGCCGTCCTAGTCTCATGTACACATCATCGTATGATATCAAACTACCATACCATGACGTACTGGCAATGTCTGGCATATGAATATACAAACTGCACGAGTATATACAAACAACCTAAAAACAACTATTCTCTATTTCTGATATACAAACATCACGAATATATACAAATAACCTTAAAACAACTATTCTCTTTTTCGGATATACAAACTGCACGAATATATACAAACAACCTAAAAACAACTATTCTCTTGTTCGAATATACAAACTGCACGAATATATACAAACAACCTAAAAACAACTATTTTCTATTTCGGATAAACAAACTGCACGAATATATACAAACAATCTAAAAACAACTATTCTCTATTTCTGATATACAAACATCACGAATATATACAAACAACCTAAAAACAACTATTCTCCATTTCTGATATACAAACAGCACGAATATAAACAAACAACCTTAAAACAACTATTCGCTATTTTTGCTATCTATATGGGAATCACATTAAGTTCTGATCAATAGACCCTCGTTCTGAGAAAACCGGGCTAAATGCTTCAAGCGCAAAGGGTTATCCCAGATTAATCTAATGGATTTTTTTTATTAAAGAAAGTCGATTCTCAACGAAAATCCAGTTTTGGTGGAAAGTGTTGTCCCAGATTAGCCTGAGCTGAATGCACCGGTTAATCTTGGATGACACTTAAATCACATGCATTAAACCAAGTTCTCACAGAATGAGGTTCAACAAATCGTTAAACCCTCTCAGAATAACTAGCCATGTCAGTTTTCTGTAACAATAAAAAAACAACATAATAATGCCCTTCTATAGCCAAATGAGCGAACCAACATACGTCAGTTACTGGTTGACAGGACTTTTGACTTTCAAAATTAGGGAAGCGAAAATGAAGGCATTATTTAATGCCTGACAATAGCGTGTTAAGTTTCTTGTTTGGCTTCGGTTATTTCCCGCGGGAATATAAACATGTTGACGGTAATGAAAGCAGTTCAAGGAACTTTTAAATATTTAAAATGTCATTGAAAGACGTCTGTGTCATCTTTGAGTTAAAGTTATGTCGATACGACGTAAATGGCTCGACAGTTGTCCTTACTAAGTTGTCTAACAACTATGTTAAGGGCACATTTTGCATTTACTGTGATTCTGAAAAGCTTAACATGGAACATTCTGACATATCGTTGAAGTAACGGCAATAACAATTGTTGTTAATGCGCAATTAATGAAAGCCGGGTGTTTTACCAATGCCGGTTCAATAAACCGGATTGTACCGGAATATAGTGACCAATATCGACTATTTCCGCTAAAACTCGTAGATTTCCGTAAATATTTTAGGTGGCAAAAATAGAAGCACACGACGTGGAACTACAGAAAAATAAACATTCTTTTTGTTATTCCGTCAGACAGACAGCATCAAACGCCCACAATATGTACCATATTAAATAAATTTAGATCGATTTGACTGCAAATGACTTTCAGGTTTTCGGGTTGCTTTTACGATATGCCGCGGAATCAATCCTACCCCACCCCTACCTCCAATGTTTTATGAATTCATTTTAAAAAATGACCCCTGGATCAATCGGATCTGCGGAAATCGGCCGATCCGGGGTAAAATCACACCCCTGACATACAATGTCTCTGTAGATATTCCACTATCTGTCGATAAATAAAATAGTTTGTCTTTCTTGATTTTCCCCTATCCCACTATCAGTCTGTAACTACATGCAATGTCTTCGAAGATAATCCATCGTCCGTTGCTATTAATATAGCATGTCATTGTTGATTTTCCTCTATAAGTCTTTAACTACATAGAATGTCTCTATATTCTACAAGCAGTCTGTAACTACTAAAAATCCCTTTGTAGATACTCCACTAAATGTGGTTTGAATCTTTATTCTCGACTTTAATACGTTCTTTATAGTATAAAACAAGATCACCGCAGAGCGGATGCCATCGCTCGGCTGTATGTGAAGTTTTGAAAAAACCACAACATTGTTTTACCTTTGACCTTGAATGATGACCTTGACCTTTACCTTTTTACTCAAAATGTGAAGCTCTATGAGATACACATGCATGCCAACTATCAAGTTGCTATCTTCAATATTGCAAAAGTTATGGCCAATGTTAAGGTTTTGGGACGACGTGGACGGCGGACGTCGGACGGCGGACGTCGGACGGCTGACTAAGAGCTGGCTATGACAATACCTCGGGTTTTCTCCGTAGGCAGCCGAGCTAATAAGAGTGGACGCTTGTGGCTGCTAAGTAATACGGACACAAGACCAATATTCGTTGATACAAAAAAAATCGACAAACAAGTTCCATAAAATAATAGTATCTCTTTTATATCATGTGTTGCATAGAAAAACATACAGACGAGTCAAATGATATGCAATCAATTGCATATACTATGATAGTAAATAAAATGCCTGTCTGTCTAAAACATGATAATATGAAACAGCGGGGGCACTTTGACTTAAACATGATCACATGAAACAATAGGAGAACTTTGATACAACAAGTGCGCATATCAACGAAGCGTCTTAATTTAGGTTTTTATTTCAAATATCGAACGTTGTCGAATGCTCCGACATGTTGATGTCTTTGTAAATTCAGACATTTAAACGAGTACCGGTAGATATTTTTATATACATTTATTTATATCGGTAATTATATATTGAAAAGATATTTAACATCCCTTTGGGACAATACTCATTTTTATAGAAATTGAAATGAAATTTAAAAAATCGCTCAATGACCAACAAGTATTTTTGTGAATTTGCGGCTCCATTCCCATTTACCCATCACCGTATCAAAGCCCCATACCGAAACGTAATAAAGTTGAATGTACAAACAACACGAATATATATCAAACAACCTTTAAACAACTATTCGAAGTGTATGCAATCTATATGGGAATCACAATTAGTTCTTTTCAATATATCGTAAACAATGGTTTCAGAATCTATAGCCATATCCGTTTTCTGTGTCAGTTAAGGTAAGCATTATATCGTTGCTATTAAGCGTAATATCGTTGTTATTAAGCATAATATCGTTGCTATTAAGCATAATATCGTTGCTATTAAGCATAATATCGTTGTTATTAAGCATAATATCGTTGTTATTAAGCATTATATCGTTCTCCTACAGACAAATGAGCGCTTATTAAACATGTTTAACTAACAGGTTGACAGGACGTTTGACTTTCAATAGTTAGGAAACGACAATGAAGGCATCATTTAATGTCTGACAATAGCGTTTTAAGAATGTCATTGTTGATTTTACAATAGAAGTCTTCAACTTCATAGAATTTCTCTGTTTATTTTCTACAATGACTACTAAGAAAACCTTTGTAAATATTCCACGTAATGGGGTTGGAATCTTTATTATTAACTTTAATTACTTCTTTATTGTTTGAAATATGTGTGGACAGTTGACTGCTAATAAACACGGACACCAGAAATGCTTATATTACCGTCAAATTGATTAATGTGCATTTGTCGGTAGAAGGACGACATTTGTTTTAAATGTTACAGAAAACGGCCAAGACAACTAAAATTTATTGAGCCTCATTCTGCGAAAACTTTGTTTAATGCATGTGCTTAAAGTGTCATCACAGATTAGCCTGTGCATTCCGCACAGACTTAATTGGAACGACACTTTCCGGCTTAACTGGATTTTTGTTTAGACTTCCTTCAAATAAAAAAACCATCTGCGATGACACTTTACGCACATGTATTTAGCCCAGTTTGCTCGGAACGAGGCTCTATCGATCAGAACTAAATGTGATTCCCAGTAGTCTTGGCCGTTTTCTGTAACATTAAAAACAAATGCCGTCCTTCTACAGACAAATAAGCGTATCAACATGCTTAAATAACAAGTTGACAGGTCTTCTGAATTCCAATTATACGGAAGCGATTATTTAATGCCTGACAACAGAGTTTTTAGTTTCTATGTGGCACTCGAATCTTTCCCGCGGGAATATGTTCACATTAATCAATTTGACGGTAATATAAGCATTTCAAAAAACTTTTTAAATATTTATAATGTCATCGAAGTACGCTATAGTATCGCCCGTGTCATCTCTTGAGTTATAGGAATTGAGATACGGTTAAAACGTCGACACAGTTTTCCTGTATTGCTTGTCTAAAAATTTGTTTATGCCACATATAACATAAATTGCAATTCTCAAAAGCTTGAAAAGGAACAAACACTCTGACATATTTTTTTAAATACTGGCCAGGTAAACAGTTGTTTATGCGTAATTAATGAACGCTTTTGTGAGCTTCATTAAAACAATATGTTTAATCAATGCGGGTAAAATATACCAGGTTGTACTAGAAAAAAGCGACCAATATCAACTATTTCCGCTAAGTTACACTCGTAGATTTCCGTCAATATTTTAATGAACCTAAAAAGCTAGTTTAAGACAAATGAATAGTGAATTCAAATATCAATTCACATTTTTCTATTATAATAACTATTTACTCAGCTTATTTAGGTTAATGCCACGTACAAATATACTTTTAATAAAACATATTTCACCTAACTATGTTTCCAATGTCAGTGAGTAAGTGCACTCAAGCTAGTTGGTATATAATTTATTAACCTTAATTTTAGCCTTGAAGATAAACACAGTCGAATCAAAAAACATATTTTATCGAAATACAAAGATTCATTTCATACAAAACAACTGATATTCTCATTTAAAATAATGTCTTCTTTAAAAACACTGGTTGGTGCATTTGCAAAATCAGAACACAAAAATGCAAATTGACTAATAACAAAACTTATTATTCGAAGAAATTCGATAGTCCTTAACCATTCTAAAACTGAAATCGCTCTCTGATTTATATACACGGTTGTTTGAAGCAATTCCCGTTTAAATTGTTTTTTTCAATGACTTGTCAATCACCGAAATTTGGTTAAAGGCGTTCGTTCTTTCGATAATATTCAAAACGACGCCATTTGCAAGAAAAAAGCAAACAAACTACCAAAACATGTTCAAAGACATATTTGAATTGCAAGATTGCGAAACGATAGCCAATGACATCGCTCATTACAAAACAATTCTTGTGCACGTGTACATGGTTGCCAGTGTAATATTCGGACCAAAACTCGGATGTTCGGGCCGCGTTTACAATATGCCGCGGAATCGGTCGTACCCCATTACAAGCCCCCATTTTTTATGAATCCACACGAATCTCAGAAATGACCCCTGGGTAATTCGGATACGCGGAAATCCGCCGATCCGGGGGAAAATACACCCCTGGCAAACAATGTCTCTGTAGATATTCCACTTTATGTCGGTAAACTACATAGTTTGTCTCTATTAACGTTCCTTTATCTGTAGCTACATATAATCCCTCTGTAGCTATTCCACTCTAAGTCGGTAACTTCATAGTTTGTCTTTGTTGATTTTCCCCTACCCCACTATCAGTCTGTAACTACATTTCATGTCTCTGAAGATATGCCACTGTCAGCTGGTATTGATATAAAATGCCATTGTTGATTTTCCACTATTAGTCTTTAACTACATTGAATGTCTTCTTTGGTTTTCTATAATCAGTCTGTAACTACTCAGAATGCCTTCGGAAATTGTCCGCTTAATGTGATTTAAATCTTAATTATTGACGTCAATTGGTTCTTTATGATATGAAATAAGATTGGACAATTGACTGCTAAGAAGCACGGACACGAGACCAATATTTGTCGGTAAGATGTTAACGGACGACTTATGACCCAGTGAACAGGGAAAACATGTTAACGCACATACTGTATGAAAATGGCGCTATATAAATGTGTTTAAAAAAACGTAATAGAAGATGAAAATACAAACAAAGCGAATACTTTGTATACAAACAACCTTAAATGCAACCTTAAAACAAGTATTCGAAGTGTCTGCCATCTAAATGGGAATCACAATTAGTTCCTTACGATACATTCGTAAAAACAAAACGTTTCAGAATTTAAAGTCATGACCGTTTTCTGTATCATTTAAAGTAAGGTAATATCTTTCTTCTACAGACAATTGAGCGTTTTAACATATTATATTTTCAGGTAACTAGGCCTTTTCACTTTCAATAGTATGGAAGCGAAAATGATTGCATTATTTAATGCCTGACAATAGCGTTTTACGTTTCGTATTGGGACTAAGTTATTTCCCGCGGGAATATGAACACATTAATCAAGTTGACGGTAATATAAGCATTTCAACAAACTTTTTAAATATTTAAAATGTCATTGAAAGACGTCTGTGTCATCTCTGAGTTATAGTAATGTCGATACGGCGTAAATGGCTCGACAGTTTTCCATACAAAGTTGTCTAACAACTATGTTAAGGTCACATTTAACATTTGATGTAATTCTGAAAAGCTGCTTAACATGGAACATTCTGACATAGTGTTGATAAAATGGCCATAAAACCGTTGTTAATGCGCAATAAATGAAAGCCGGTTGTTTTTTCCAATGCGGTTAAAAAAAAACGGATTGTACCGGAATATAGTGACCAATTTCGACTATATCCGCTAAAACTCGTAGATTTTCGTAGACATTTAAAGTAGTAAAAATAGAAGCACAAGACGTTGAGCTACAGAAAAATAAACTTCCTTTTTGTTATTCCGTCACACAGACAAGAACAAACGCCCATACAATGTACCATATTAAATACATTAAGATCGATTTGACTGCAAATGAATTTCGGGTTTTCGGGCTGCTTTTACAATATGCCGCGGAATCGGTCCTACCCCACCCCTTCCTCCATTTTTTTATGAAGTCATTTTCACAACTGACCCCTGGATCAATCGGATCTGCGGAAATCGGCCGATCCGGGGTAAAATCACACCCCTGACATACAATGTCTCTGTAGATATTCCACTATCTGTCGATAAATACCATAGTTTGTCTTTGTTGATTTTCCTCTATCCCACAATCAGTCTCTGACGATAGTCCACTGTCATTTGGTATTTAACTATTCATATAGAATGTCATTGTTGATTGTACACTAGAAGTATTTAATTACATAGAATGTCTCTGTTTATTTTCTACAATCAGTCTGTAACTACATTTCATGTCTCTGATAATAGTCCACTGTCATTTGGTATTTAACTATTCATATAGAATGTCATTGTTGATTGTACACTAGAAGTATTTAACTACATGGAATGTCTCTGTTTATATTCTACAATCAGTCTGTAACTTCTAAGAATGCATTTGTAGATACTCCACTAAATGTGGTTTGAATATTTATTCTCGACTTTAATAAGTTCTTTATGGTACGAAATAAGAGTGGACAAATGTGACTGCTAAGTAGCACGGACACAAGACCGATATTCGTCGATACAAAAAATACAACAAGCAGGTTCCATACAATTATATTCTCCCTTTCATATCATGTGTTGCATAGTAAAACATACAGACGAGTACAATGATATCTAATCAATTGCATATACTATGATCGTAAATAAACTGCCTGTCTGGCTAAAACATGATAACGTGAAACAGCGGGGGCAATTTGACTAAAACATGATACGACACAGCAGGGGAATTTCACGCACTAGGGCGCATATCAACAGAGCGTCGTTAAAGATACTTTAGTTATAATTTCAAACATCGAACATTGTCGAATGATCCGACATGTTCTTCATTTGTTATCTCAAACATATTTAACGATTAGCTTTTTTATAAAAACCGTTAATTCAATATTGGAAAGGTTGTTAAACCCTTTGAGCAGAACTCGTAAGATTTCTTATAGAACGTGAAATATGAACAGTTTCACTTCATTACAAAAAAAATATTTTGTGAATATGCGTCCACACTCCCGTGTACACCGTATCGATTACCATACCGAAACTTATTAGCAGATGAATATACAAAAACACAAATATATACAAACAACAAATAACTATTCACAGTGTCTGCTGTCTATATGTGAATCACATTTAGTTCTAAGCAATTAGTCAGAAAAACGTTTCAATCGTGTCCGTTTTCTGTAACCTTTAAAAAAAACACAACGTCGCCCTTCTTCAGCCATATGAGCGGGTCAACATGTTTAATTTACAGTTCGATAGGCCTTTAAACTTTCAATGGAAGGCAACGGAAATGAATATATCATTACATAAATGACAACAGTTTTAAGTTTCTCGTCGGGACTCGATAATCCCATGGGAATATGTACACATTAATCAAGTTGACGGTAACATAAGCAGATCAACAAGCTTTTAAAATATTTAAAATGTCATCGAAGTACGCTATTTTATTACCAGTGTCATCTCTTGAGTTATAGTAATTGCGATATGGCTTGAACGGAGCCACAGTTTTCCTTCATTGTTTGTCTTGATAATTATGTTTATGTCACATATAACATAAATTGTAATTCTCCACAGCTTGAAAAGGAACACTTTTACATATTGTTAAACTAATGGCCAGGAAAACAGTTGTTTATCCGTAATTAATGAACGTTTTTGTGCGCTACATTAAAACAAGGGTTTTTACAAATGCGGGTGAAATATACCGGAATTTATTAGAATATGGCGACCAATATCGACTTATTTCCGCTATCCAAAAAATCGCAGATTTCCGTAAATATTGTAACTAACCGAAAAGCGTAGCTTAAGACGAATGAATAATGAATTAAAATATCAATTTACGCTTTCTACTTACTCAATTTAATAATACCAATGTCATGTATAAATATACGTTTGATGAAAAAATATTCTATCTAACTATGTTTCAAACTGGAAGTGAGTAAGTGCACACGAGCTAGTTTGTATATGATTAATTAACCTTAACTTTCGCTTTAAAATAAACAAAGTAAACTTTCTTAAAGAGCGAGTTCATACAAAACAACCGTCATTTTCATTCAAAATAGTGCTTCATTCAGAACACGGAAATCCGCCGATCCGGTGGGAAATCACACCCCTGACATACAATTCTCTGCAAATATTCCACTATAATACGGTAACTACATAGTATGTCTCTGTTGACGTTCCTTTAAATCTGTAACTTCATACAATGTTTCTGTAGATATATAACTATCAGTCGGTAACCACATAGTATGTCTCTGCTGACGTCCCTTTCAATCTGCAACTACATACAATATCTCTATAGATATTTTACTATCAGTCGGTTACTACATAGTATGTCTCTATTGGCGTTCCTTTCAATATGTATCTACATACAATACTTCTGTAGATATTCCACTATCAGTCTGTAATAACATAGTATGTCTCTGTTGACGTCCATTTCAATCTGTTACTACATACAATGTCTCTGTGTATATTCAACTATCAGTCGGTAACTACATAGTATTTCTCCGTTGACGTTTCTTTCAATCTGTATCTACATACAATATCTCTGTAGATATTCCACTATCAGTCTGTAATTACATAGTATGTCTCTGTTGACGTCCCTTTCAATCTGTTACTACATACAATGTCTCTGTAGATATTCCAATATCAGTCAGTAACTACATAGTATGTCTCTGTTGATGTCCCTTTCAATCTGTTACTACATACAATGTCTCTGTAGATATTCCACTATCAGTCGGTAACTACATAGTATGTCTCTGTTGACTTCACTTTCAATATGTAACTACATACAATGTATCTGTAGATATTCCACAATCAGTCGGCAACTACACAGTATGTCTCTGTTGACGTTCCTTTCAATATGTAACTACATACAATGTATCTGTAGATATTCCACAATCAGTCGGCAACTACATAGTATGTCTCTGCTGACGTTCCTTTCAATCTGTAAATACATGCAATGTCATTGTAGATATTCCACAATCAGTCGGTAATTACATAGAATGTCTCTTCTGACGTTCCTTTCAATCTGTATCTACATACAATGTCTTTGTAGATATTCCACTATCAGTCTGTAACTACATATTATGTCTCTGTTGACGTTTCAATCTTTAACTACATACACTGTATCTGTAGATATACTAATATCAGTCGGTAACTATATAGTATGTCTCTGTTGACGTTCCTTTCAATCTGTAACTACATGCAATGTCCCTGTCGATATTCCACTATTAGTCGGTAACTACATAGTATGTCTCTGCTGACATTCTTTTTTTATCTGTAACTACGTGCAATATCTCTGTAGATATTCCACTCTAAGTCGGTAACAACATAGTTTGTCTTTACTGATTTTCCACTACCCCACTATCAGTCTGTTACTACATATCATGTCTCTGAATATATGCCACTGTCAGTTGGTATTAATATAAAATGCCATGGTTGATTTTCCACAATACGTCTTTAACTACATAGACTGTCTACTGTATCTACTAAGAATGCGTTCGTAAATTTTCCACTTAATGTGGTGTGATTCTTAGTTCTTGACGTGAATTCGTTCTTTATATTATAACATAAGAGTGGACAATAGACTGCTAAGTAGCACGGAACCAAGACCGTCCATACAAAAAATACAACAATTAAGTTCCATAAAATTCTATTCTCTCTTTTATATCATGTGTTGTATAGTATAACAAACAGACGAGTAAAATGATATTTAATCAATTTCATAAACTATAATCGTACATAAAATGCCTGTCTGGCTAAAACATGAGCAAATGACACGTTAAGAAAACTTTGACACAACTAGGGCGCGTATCAACAAAGCATCTTAAAAGCAACTTAAATTATTATTTTAAATATCGAACGTTGTCGAATGATCCGACATTTGCATGCGTATGATTTTTTTTCCATTCTAACATCTTTAACGAGTAGATATTCATATTGAAAAGTTTTGTTCTATCATTTTGGTGACTAAGATCGCAACATTTCTTATAGAAAGTGAGAGACATAATGACCAACACATCATATTTTGGCGAATACGCGGCCCTAGTCTCATGTACACATCATCGTATCAAACTCCAATACCAATATGTACCGGCAGATGAATATACTAACGAATATATACAAACAATATTAAAACAACTATTCGCTATTTCTGATATACAAACAGCACGAATATATATTAATAACCTTAAAACAACTATTCGCTATTTCTGATATACAAACAGCACGGATATATACAAATAACCTTAAAACAACTATTCGCTATTTCTGATATAGAAACAGCACGAATATATACAAACAACCTTAAAACAACTATTCCCTATTTCCGCTATATATATATATATGGGAATCACATTTGGTTCTGATCAATAGACCCTCGTTCTGAGAAAACCGGGCTAAATGCTTCATGCGCAAAGTGTCATCCCAGATTAGTCTAATGGAATTTTATGTTTAAAGAAAGTCTCTTCTTAACGAAAATCCAGTTTAGGTGGAAAGTGTTGTCCCAGATTAGCCAGAGCGGAATGCACAGGCTAGTCTTGGATGACACTTAAAGCACATGCATTAAACCAAGTTTTCACAGAATGAAGCTCAATAAATCGTCAAACCGTCTCAGAATAATTAGCCATGTCCGTTTTCTGTAACAATCAAAAAAATATCAAAATGCCCTTCTATAGCCAAATGAGCGAACCAACATACGTCAGTAACTGGTTGACAGGACTTTTGACTTTCAAAAGTAGGGAAGCGAAAATGAAGGCATTATTTAATGCCTGAAAACAAATGTTTTAGTTTCTAATGGGATTCTGTTATTTCCCGCGGGAATATTCACCCATTAATCAAGTTGACGGTTATATAAGCATTTCAGCGAACTTTTTAAATATTTAAAATGTCATTGAAAGACGTCTGTGTCATCTCTGAGTTATAGTAATTTCGATACGGCGTAAATGACTCGACAGTTGGCCTTACTAAGTTGTCTTACAACTAGGTTAAGGTCACATTTAACATACTGTAATTCTGACAAGCTGCTTAGCATGGAACATTCTGACATATTGTTGAAATAATGGCCATAAAAACCGTTGTTAATGCGCAATTAATGAAAGCCGGGTGTTTTACCAAAGCGGGTAAAAAAACCGGATTGTACCGGAATATAGTGACCAATATCAACTATTTCCGCTAACGCTCGTAGATTTCCGTAAATATTTTAAGTGACCAAAATAGAAGCACAAGACGTGGAGCTACAGAAAAATAAACTTTCTTCGTGTTATTCCGTCAAACAGAAACAACAAACGCCCATACTATGTACCATATTCAACAAGGGCTGATTGTAAAACATGCATGCCCCCCATATGGGCTGTCAGTTGTAGTGGCAGCCATTGTGTGAATACGTTTTTTGTCACTGTGGCCTTGACCTTTGACCTTGTGACCTGAAAATCAATAGGGGTCATCTGCCAGTCATGTTCAATGTACCTATGAAGTTTCATGATCCTAGGCCTTATTATTCTTGAGTTATCATCAGGAAACCATTTTACTGTTTCGATTCACTGTGACCTTGACCTTTGACATAGTGACCTGAAAATCAATATGGGTCATCTGCCAGTCATTATCAATGTATCTATGAAGTTTCATGATCCTAGGCGTAAGCATTCTTGAGTTTTTATCCGGAAACCATTTTAGATATTGCAAAACTTTAACCAAGGTTACAGTTTTGGAAAAACACAATTAATGAATTACTGTGACCTTTACCTTTGACTTAGTGNATTATATCGTTGCTATTAAGCATAATATCGTTGCTATTAAGCATAATATCGTTGTTATTAAGCATTATATCGTTGTTATTAAGCATTATATCGTTCTCCTACAGACAAATGAGCGCTTATTAAACATGTTTAACTAACAGGTTGACAGGACGTTTGACTTTCAATAGTTAGGAAACGACAATGAAGGCATCATGTAATGCCTGACAATAGCGTTTTAAGAATGTCATTGTTGATTTTACAATAGAAGTCTTCAACTACATAGAATTTCTCTGTTTATTTTCAACAATGACTACTAAGAAAACCTTTGTAAATATTCCACGTAATGGGGTTGGAATCTTTATTATTAACTTTAATTAGTTCTTTATTGTTTGAAATATGTGTGGACAGTTGACTGCTAATAAACACGGACACAAGAAATGCTTATATTACCGTCAAATTGATTAATGTGCATTTGTCGGTAGAAGGACGACATTTGTTTTAAACGTTACAGAAAACGGCCAAGACAACTAAAATTTATTGAGCCTCATTCTGCGAAAACTTGGTTTAATGCATGTGCTTAAAGTGTCATCCCAGATTCGCCTGTGCATTCCGCACAGCCTTAATTAGAACGACACTTTCCGGCTTAACCGGATTTTTGTTTAGACTTCCTTCAAATAAAAAAATCCATCTGCGATGACACTTTACGCACATGTATTTAGCCCAGTTTTCTCGGAACGAGGCTCTATCGATCAGAACTAAATGTGATTCCCGGTAGTCTTGGCCGTTAAACATTAAAAACAAATGCCGTCCTTCTACAGACAAATAAGCGTATCAACATGCTTTAATAACAAGTTGACAGGTCTTTTGACTTTCAATTATACGGAAGCGATTACTTAATGCCTGACAACGGAGTTTTTAGTTTCTATGTGGGACTCGAATCTTTCCCGCGGGAATATGTTCACATTAATCAAGTTAACGGTAATATAAGCATTTCAAAAAACTGTTTAAATATTTAAATTGTCATCGAAGCACGCTATTGTATCGCCCGTGTCACCTCTTGAGTTATAGGAATTGAGATACGGTTAAAACGTCGGCACAGTTGTCCTGTATTGCTTGTCTAAAAGTTATATTTATGCCACATATAACATAAATTGCAATTCTCAAAATTTTGAAAAGGAACACTCTGACATATTTTTTTAAATAATGGCCAGGAAAAAAGTTGTTAATGCGAAATTAATGAACGCTTTTGTGAGCTACATTCAAACAATATGTTTAATCAATGCGGGTAAAATATACCAGGTTGTACTAGAAAATAGCGACCAATATCAACTATTTCCGCTAAGTAACACTCGTAGATTTCCGTCAATATTTTAATGAACCTAAAAAGCTAGTTTAAGACAAATGAATAGTGAATTCAAATATCAATTCACATTTTTCTGCTATAATAACTATTAACTCAGCTTATTTATGTTAATGCCATTAATAAATATACTTTTAATAAAACATAGAACACAGTCGAATCAAAAATTATATTTTATCGAAATACAAAGATTCATTTCATATAAAAACAACCGGCATTCTCATTTTAAATAATGTCTTATTTGAAAACACTGGTGCATTTGCAAAATCAAAACACAAAAAATGCAATATGACAAATAACAAAACTTATTAGAGGAAATTTGATATTCCTTAACCATTCTAAAACTGAAATCACCGAAATTTGGTGAAAGGCGTTCGTTCTTTCGATAATATTCAAAACGAAGCCATTGTACATGGCTGCCAGTGTTATATTCGAAGCAACAATCGGATTTTTCGGGCCGCTTTTACAATATGCCACGGAATCGGTCGTACCCCATCACATACCCCCATTTGTTATGAATCCACGCGAATCTCAGAAATGACCCCTGGGTAATTCGGATCCGCGGAAATCCGCCGATCCAGGGAAAAATACACCCCTGGTAAACAATGTCTCTGTAGATATTCCACTATATGTCGGTAAACTACATAGTTTGTCTCTATTGACGTTCTTGTAATCTGTTACTACATATAATCCCTCTGTAGCTATTCCACTATTAGTCGGTAACTAAATAGTATGTATCTGTTGATTTTCCCCTATCCAACTATCAGTCTAGTTCTGCATATATTCTCTCTGAAGATATTCCATCGTCCTTTGCTATTCATATAGCATGTCATTGTTGATTTTCCCCTATCCGAGTCCACTATCAGTCTGTAACTACATGCAATGTCTTCGAAGATATTCCATCGTCCGTTGCTATTAATATAGCATGCCATTGTTGATTTTCCTCTATAAGTCTTTAACTACTTGAATGTCTCTGTATATATTATACAATCAGTCTGTAACTTCTAAGATTGACTTTGAAGATACTCCACTAAATCTGGTTTAAATCTTAATTCTTGACGTCAATTCGTTCGTTATAGTATAAAATAAGAGTGGACAGTTGACAGCTAAGTAACACGGACACAAGACCAATATTCGTCGAGACAAAAAATACAACAAACAAGTTCCATAAAATAATAGTATCTCTTTTATATCATGTGTTGCATAGTAAAACATACGGACGAGTACAATGATATCTAATCAATTGCATATACTATGATCGTAAATATAATGCCTGTCTGGCTAAAACATGATCACATGAAACAGTTGGGGCAATTTGACTAAAACATGATCATAATTCACAGTAGGGGGACTTTCACGCAACTAGGGCGCATATCAACAAAGCGTCGTTAAAGATACTTAAGTTATAATTTCCAATATTAAACATTGTCGAATGATTCGACATGTTCATGATTTGTAATATAACATATATAACGAGTAGCTTTTTATAAACACCGTAAATTATATATTGGAAAGGGATTTATAAACTTTGAACTAAACTCGTAAGATTTCTTATAGAAAAAAAATCATTTTGCGAATATGCGCCCCCACTCCCGTGTACACCGTATCAACTCCCATACCGAAACTTATTAGCAGATGAATATACAAAAACACAAATATATACAAACAACCTTACAAACAACCTTAGAACAACTATTCGTAGACTCTGCTGTCTATATGTGAATCACGTTTAATTCTAAGCAATAAGTCAGAAAAACATTTCAATCATGTCCGTTTCTGTAACATTAAAAAAGCCGCCCTTCTTCAGCCAAATAAGCGGGTCAACATGTTCAATTTACAGGTCGATAGGCCTTTACACTTTCAATAGTAGGTAGCGAAAATGATTCCATCATTAACTCTTTGAGCGCTGGAACCGGATTTTAAAGGCCTTTGCAAACAGTTTGGATCCAGATGAGACGCAACAGAACGTGGCGTCTCATCAGGATCCAAACTGTTTGCTATTCTGATAGTATCCTTTGAAAAAAAATCGAAGAAAATGCTAATTTTAGAAATTCAGCAGACGACATTTTAGCAGACGAAAAATTTCCCAGCATGCAAAGGGTTAAATGAATGACAACAGTTTTAAGTGTCTCGTCGGGACTAGATAATCCCACGGGAATATGTACACATTAATCAAGTTGACGGTAATAAAAGCATTTCAACACCCTTTTTAAATATTTAAATGTCATCGAAGTACGCTATTGTACCACCTTTTTCGAGTCCTGAGTTATTGAAATTGCGATACAGTTCGAACGGAGCCACAGTTTTCCTTCATTGTTTGTCTACAAATTATGTTTAGGTCACATATAACATAAATTATTATTCTGAAAAGCTTAACACGGAACCCTCTGACATATTGTTGAAATAATGGCCAGGAAAACAGTTGTTAATGCGTAATTAATGAACGCGTTTGTGAGTTACATTAAAACAGGGTGTTTCACCAATGCGGGTGAAATATACCGGAATTTACACGAATATAGTGACCAATATCGACTATTTCCGTTAAAACTCGTAGATTTCCGTAAATATTTAACTT
This sequence comes from Dreissena rostriformis, assembly GCA_007657795.1. Taxonomy (NCBI): domain Eukaryota; kingdom Metazoa; phylum Mollusca; class Bivalvia; order Myida; family Dreissenidae; genus Dreissena; species Dreissena rostriformis. The sequence continues at coordinate 38,490 of VMBQ01005101.1, read as the reverse complement.
GATCAAAAACGGAGCATTTTTGTCATTCCGTCAGACAGACAAGAACAAACGCTCAAATCATCTACCATATTAAATAGAATGAGATCGATTTGACTGCAAACGAATAGTGAATTAAACTATCTATTCACGTATTTCTTTTATAATTACTATTTATTAATGCCACCGTCATGTATAAATATACTGTTTATAAAACATATTTCATCTTACTTTGTATATACAACTGGCAGTGCCTTATTGAACTCAAGCTAGTTCGTATATATTTAATTTACCGTAATTTTCTCCCTGAAAATAAAAACAGTAAAATCAAAAATAATTTTATTTACAAGTAGACGAACCAGCTCATATCAAACAACCAGGATTCTAGTTTCTCATTTAAAATAATGTCTCATTTGAAAACACTGGCACATTTTCAAAATCAAAACACATAAATGCAAAATGACTAATAACAAAACTTACGAAATTATACACATCAATAATACGTCATGACATGATATATGATTTGTGAACAAATAAATATATACACCCTATTGAAAATGATTTGTTCGCATGTGAAACATCTTCGTTTAAACACAAAACTTGGTCCCATTTTAAACACTCTGATAATTATGGTATCAAATATAATTCATAATAATTGCTTAAAACATATTGACGGTATCAAGGAATGATGCTTATTTTTGACATACAACAAGGTACCGAAGGCACGTCGGCCTGTTCTTGAGCAATTTAAGCAGCTATGGCAAAAACCGTGAGCGAAACACATCTGGTACGGTTCATGGTGGTATGTGAAACATGAGACTACAATAGAGAAAGATAAAATTGTGATTTACAAAAGTGTGTGTTTGGACTTTAACAATTATGAGTTAAAATGTTTTTTAACAAAATGAGAGAGGTGAAAAAATCAATATTTCCCGTTTTGCCCAGCTGGTTTTGATACACACATGTTTTTTGTCCGATTTGTTCCCATTCTCTTGTACGTAGAGTAAAATCTAGATTATGCACTATGCGTTTTCTGTACATATATTGTGGGAAAACGGACTTGTTGGCAAAAAATAAATTTATGCAATCAATTATAAAGAAGTAGCAAATGTTTGTGTAGTTGTTTAGTTGTGTAATGCAAATGCACCCTTTTATGATATCAAATGCTTCCCTAATGTGACTTCAAATGCTTCCTTGATAGGATATCAAATTCTTCCCTAATGTGACTTCAAATGCTTCCTTGATAGGATATCATATTCTTCCCTAATGTGATATCAAAACGATACCACATGTAAATGCAAGACTTACATGAAACAGCACCATTTGAAATCCGAAAGAAAACTGACATTACAAAAATAATTCTCTGAAAAACAAAATACAACACACATTTTAAACAACCATATGATCAAAACCGATGTATTTAAAAATACATAATTGAAATGGATTGTTTTTTAAACAACACTATTGAGGTGTGTTTTTTTTCGGGGAAACAACACTGTCAAACCAGTTAACATGAAAGAACGAAGTGTTCACAACATTTTATATCACATAGCTTTTTTTTATAAAACTATCCTGCCTAATTTACAGGCACTGCATATTTATAAAAAAAAACTTATTTTATATAATTTTAATAGTCATGAACTTCAGTGGAATATGTCATTTAATGTCAAGTATATGCATTACAAAGCGATATTGTAAATTCGTCTTGTTCTGAGAAAACTGGGCATAATGCATGTGCGTAAAGTGTCGTCCCAGATCAGCCTGTGCAGTCCGCACAGGCTAATCAGGGACGACACTTTCCATTTTTATGACATTTTTCGTTTAAATGAAGTCTCTTCTTAGCAAAAATCCAATTAAGGCGGAAAGTGTCGTCCCTGATTAGCCTGTGCGGACTGCACAGGCTAATCTGAGACGACACTTTAAACACATGCATTATGCCCAGTTTTCTCAGAACACGACTCAAATCAGACTAGATTCTTCTCTTGATCGAATGTTAACCAAGTTTTAAAGAAATATATTGACAACAACAAAGTATGAATTCGGCAGAAAAACTTATATAAATGCTGTACAACACTATGCAAAGTATGTACTTCCGTCAAAAATTCAAAATGAACAAAACTAAGAACACAATACGAACTTCGTAGCGCAAAACACTTAATGTGGCAGTTAAAGATTTGCTTGAAAAAGTAGAAAGACAAACGCCTTGTTTTCTAGGACACAAATAACAATTCAGATTAAAAATATACGATGCACGTTAAATACATGCCCCTTTAAAAACGCCCAACAATTGTATTGGGATTCTTATTAAACTGACTAAATAACTCTAACTCCGAGCATGACTTTAGTAACTCTGCGAATTTTAGTTTCATTTTCGAAACATGCTGAATACACATATACCTAGCCCATCGATTCATAACGTTTTTTTTTTAAATCAAAGTTTACAAACATGCCTGATACCACTCAATCTGTGGTGATTCATTCGCGTCTCATAACAAATATAGAACGAAATTTCTTTTAAAACAAAAACAGCCTACATGCAACTTAATCTTAGAGCCGTCTTTCCAATTTTACATTTCTAATTTCTTTAAAAACAGGTTAAAAGTCACTTAATCTTGGGGCTATCACAACGTCCCCCACTTCAAGCGTACGTTTCCCCGTTTGGCTCGCCCTCAAGCTCCTTCTTCACCATCGGCTTCTTCTTGTAAACGTCCCACATTTTCGTGACGAGGTCCGTCATCAGTATATCGCTGGTGTTGCGCTCGATGATGCGTAAAAGGAAGATGCCGTCGTCTCGGAGGTACTGGTCGGCAAAGCGCTGGCAGAGCTTCCTGTCGCTGGGCCCGCCGAGGTTGTCGCTGATTTTCAGGTACTTCTTCACAACCGTGACCCGGTTCCGGCGGAAGACCGACCGCCAGAACCACATGAGGAAGCTGGCGCAGGTCACTACGGCGACGAGAACGAACCAGAACCAGAGGAAGGTGAAAATCTTCTCGTTGAAGAGATTGATCGGTAGGACACACTGCACTGTGAAGTCCTGGAAAATAAAACCCGTATCATGGATGTGCAACAAGAACACCGTAAAAACTCAGTCATAAGTCTACCCACTCATAAGTAGGGGTGGATAAAGGTGAACGCAAATGTGCCATTTTCTGTATGCTCACTTCATAAGTCAGATTAAGATTTAATGAAAAAGGAAACGTCTACTTATGCTTCCCATACTACCACAACATATCGCCAAGTTTGAATTAAAGTCTATTCTTATAGCACTTGTATTGATAAAAGTCCTTACTAAGAAAGCTAAATATCCATTTATTTCATTTGAAATGCAACATTGACCTATAAAATACTACATAACGCTGACCAATAAAATACATTCAACATCGACCAATACAATACAATTCAAAAAACATTAACCAAAAATGTAGTTAAACATTGACCAATAAAATACTTCAATCGTTTGACAATTTTATGTCGCCTCGCTTATAATGAGTTATTTTTCATCAATTGCGAAGAAAATCGCTTCTGATGTACTCACTTGTATATTTTGCAACTGGCGAATCTGGAAGTCGCACAATGTGACCCTGGGGAAGCGTTTAGACTCCTTGGTGACCGCCTCATGGGCGAGGCTATTCACCGCATCGATGCCCCACATCTCAAAGAAACCGCCGAGGAACCCGTTGAGGAGGAAAAAGTGGCCAATTATGTTCAGTACGTAGAGGAGCTTAATGACGAGGTACAGGCCGGTAAGGAATGTGCCCTCGCGCTTGTTGCAGAGGAAGCAGAACTTGGACGCGCGCTGCTTCATTCGCACGAAGGCGTTGAAGTGGTATTGGCGATTGGACTCGAGCCAGCGGTCCAGATAGAGTGCGATGTGCTCCACCGTCTGATCTCGCTTAACTTGGTCCGCCATTTGAGTGGCGCCGGCCATTTCGACTAGCTTTCCCATGTTGATACCTTTAAAACGATTACGGAAAAAAATATTTTTTAATTGTGAATTTCGAAAATAATGTTATTATTCCACCACATTTTAAAGGAAGCAGAAATAGGCCTGTGCACTTGTTACATCTTACGCAATATACTTATAATATAATGAAACGATGAAAAAATGTTCAAAATGCAGAATTCTTACCAGAAAATCCCGCTAGCATTCTCCAGATAAAACTGGGAAACTTGAAAAGGAACGCCATGAAGAGAAGGATAAGGGGAATCCACTGGTAGTATGTGAGCTCGTGCTGTTTGTGCGTGTCGTTGTCAGGGTGAATCGTCTCCTCCATAGGCAGGTAATAAGTATTCTTAATCCAGCAATACGACTTCGCATACGAAACATAGGACCCTGCAAGAAATAATAACAAGGGCTGTTTGTAAAACATGCATGCCCCCCATATGGGCTCTCAGTTGTAGTGGCAGCCATTGTGGCGGTGGCGGTGGTGGTGGTGGTGGTTGTGGTGGAGTTTCATGATCCCAGGCGTAAGCGTTCTTGAGTTATCATCCGGAAACCATTTTCCTATTTCCCGTCACTGTGACCTTGACATGTGACCTTGACCTTTGACCTAGTGACCTCAAAATCAATAGGGGTCAACTGCCGGTCATGATCAATGTACCTATGAAGTTTCGTGATCCTAGGCGTAAGCGTTCTTGAGTTAACATCCGGAAACCATTTTACTATTCTCAGTCAACCATTTTACTGCCCCAGGTCACTGTGACCTTGACCGTTTACCTAGTGACCTAAAAATCAATAGGGGTCATCTGCCGGTCAAGACCAATGTCCCTATGAAGTTTCACGATCCCAGGCGTAAGCGTTCTTGAGTTATCATCCGGAAACCATGTTCCTCAATCCAGTCACTGTGACCTTGACCTGTGACCTTTGACCTAGTGACCTCAAAATCAATAGGGTTCATCTGCCAGTCATGATCAATGTACCTATGAAGTTTCATGATCCTATGCCTAAGCGTTCTTGAGTTATCATCTGGAAACCATCTGGTGGACGGACCGACATACCGACATACCGACGCACCGACAGACCGACATGTGCAAAGCAATAAACCCCCTCTTCTTCGAAGGGGGGCATAATAATTTGAGCATCGCTCTGAGAAAACTTGACTTAATGCATACATGTGCGTTAAGTGTCATAAAAGATAAGCCTGTGCAGCCTGTTTCTGAAGAGTGACGTTCCTCTTCTGGTTTAAAAGCAATTTAGCGATAGCACCTTTGGTTTTATTTCCTGTATTCTATGTGTGTCTGCAAAATTTTGGTGCAATTCATTGGAGACTTCATTGAAAGATGAACGTAACGGGTACTTCTATTGAAGTACTGTGCTTTTGTCCAAATCTCACTGCCGAAACTATGTTTTCCGAGGATGCTTGCATTTGGGCGAAGTTTAGTTTCTTAGAAGTTGCGATAAGGTATCTTTTTGATTGCAATTATTGGAAGATAACAGATCCGTCTTTAAAATGATACAAGTTTTGCATTTTGATATATAGGAAAGGCATAAAAAAAAGTTCGAAAGTCGGCAGTTTTATAATGGGACCCAATGAGAATTGGAATAAGTGTAATCTTACGGAAAAAAAACTTGACTCTCCTGTTTATAACGCCGGGAACCAGCACTGGATCGGAAACATTCCAATATACAGCTCTTAAACAAAGGTGCAAAGGGAACCATCCTCTAAACCCGACAAAAAGCACTTACCCGTAAATTCTGCCGGGAACCAGCACTGGATCGGATCGCCGGCATATTGTCCACTCGCGGTGAAAATCCCGAAGGCGATGAGAAGCACGACGGTGTAAATGTGACTCAGCCGGTCCACCCAATCATCGTCGTCGTTTCCGCGGAGCTTGCCCCAAGTTGCTAAGCCTAACACTGACGTCACACTGGAAAATAGAAAAAGGAAGTGACGTCATGAAATGGGCGATATTATTTATTGCGTGACATAGTTTTCGCGACCCCTGTCCCACTTGGCTAAGCCTAAAACAGACGTCACACTGGAAAATAGAAAACGGAAGTGACGTCATGAAATGAGCGATACTAGTTCTTTACTATTTATTTCGTGATTTTCAGAGACATTTTAGGCATGAAGAAATCGCCCGTCGTGTTCCCCCATGATAAAAGTGTTACCGGTGAAATAAAATCTCTGTGTTCCTGAGAAAGCGAGGAACATGAGGTTGTTTTTTTAATGTATAATTCCCAATATTATGTTAGAAAATCAGAGAAAGAGAATTCGAACTCATCTCTTCAATACAAAAATCGCGTAGTTCGCATGTCGAGTTAAATAAAGGGAAACAAATCATGTTGTTTTACAGAATCGACTAATAGCAGTTTTCTCCCTTTGATAATGCATTCCTCGTACCGGCATCTAACACTTGCAATGTGATTGTAACCACAAATAGCGTACTTGCGACAATTTCGATACTTAAATGTATCACATTAAACTGACCGTGATTTATTTATTAAACGGTTGGATATTGGTACATAGCCAAATATATGCCAATGAATAATATAAGCGTCGCTTTATGCCTATGAATAATGTAAGCGGCGCCTTGAAAATCGCTTTAGGCACAAATCCTCAAAGCTAATTACATACATTTGACAACATGGTCCTACGCTCATTGAGGATTATAGCCTTTCAACAACTCTTAACTCAGATCGAGAGCGGGCAGGCTAATTTGGAACGCTTATTTTGTAGTTGTTAATCCTGTATACGGCGAAATTGGCCCAATTAGATGTGTACAATAACAGATACACAGACTAACACAGTCGATCTTTGTTCTGAAAACAAGTAGGACGGTTAAATGGTAGAGGACCAATACAACAAAAGTGACGATGTAATTGTAACACTTGTATACACTATACAGACAAAATGCTTACAACGCTTGACCCAATTTTCGTGAATTGTACGATTACTTGAAATGTAATTGATGAAGGAAGAAGAAAAACCCATCGTTGTGAATATTGAACAGTTTAAATACCGTAATGGGTATACGTGTTCATCCAGCTGTATAAATAAAATGAAAAGGATAATTTACAGAATACACACATATAGATAAAAGCGGCCAACGTGTAAATTGTGAAGAAGCTTTCAAAGGCGGGTACGGCGAAAAACTATACTTTTTCAAAATGCATGTATTAATAATAACACACTGTCTTTATATAGCACAGTTTGGCTCTGAGACATAATGCTTCCGTTTATAACGTTGTATATCTATGCATTAAGCATTGTATTCATAATTATTGCGCAATTTATTATGAGCTGTGAACTGACGAACGAACGCAATCGCATGACACCATTACCACAAATGAGTCGTGTTCTGAGAAAACTGGGCAAAATCCATTACCACAAATGAGTCGTGTTCTGAGAAAACTGGACAAAATCCATGAGCGTAAAGTGTCATCCCTAATTTTGGAAATAAATTGATCCAATTTAGAAGGATGGGAGAGTCCACTAGGCATAAATGGGTTAATGTTTTGGTAAAACTCACAGCATGCGTGCGCGTTCGAAAATCTGATGAAATCCTTCGGCTTACGAGGTCATTGAAGTACAGTTCAGTTCCAAAGGTCAAATCCGGAGAACTCTAAGACGCGCATAAATCACAACCTCCAAGCAGAAATCAAGAGCGTTTAATTACCGGTTGTCAGGGCATTAACGGTTGCCATAACAACCGTATTTGAGCCCTTTGTGTCGGAATTAGCAAGGGTCCGACAGTTTTTGTGCATCGTTTCACATGACCCGGCGCCCCAGTTATTAGCCGTCTGGCGTTCTTCGTCTGATATTCTTTCAAAACGCGGAATAAGCAAAAATTTGATATGACAATTTGCATCATAAAAAGTGTGCGAAAAAGTGATTAAATGGCAATTTTTTCACAAATTGATAGGCACGGTTTAATGAACAGTAATAAGTGTGTATTTAACTCGTTCGACTGTATTTTATTTATGATTTTGAACCTTTAAAAGGGTCAAAATATGAATGCCGTCCAAAATAAGCAAAGAAAACATGGATGAACCCGTCCGACTGCTCTTGCAATGTTATGTACATAAACCATTATCTAATTTTTAAGTAATGTACGTTGTTTTTGAGATCGAAATGTCCACAAAGCATTGTTTAATTTCCGATGTACATTGGAGGTGTTTGCGGTCGACGAAATGGTATGTACATTTTGTACATAAAGCATTGTTTAACTTATAATGTTACTTGTACATTGTTTTTCTTGCGGTCGACGAAAAGTTATGTACATAAAGCAAATTGTTTAACTTATAGTGTACATTGTTTTTGCGATCTGCGTATCGCAACACAGGCTTGGTGTACATCTGTGGTAATTGGCGTTAAGTGGTGTACATCACAGGGGGCTGGTATTAATTGTTAGCCCACTGACAAGCGCGTCTGTTTTCGGCGTTTTTAATTAATTCATCGTCTGACATTTATTCATGAAAACATACCGGCTACCTAAGCTGCAAAATTACACCGCAAATAGACTGTCTGACATTTATTCATAACAACATGCCAACTAGCCGAACTGCAAAATTGCACAGCGTTTTAATTAAATGGTAATAAGTGAGGTATCAAGAGCATGTTCATAAAGCATAACAAGCAAATTAAGTACTACTAACTAGTATATGAATACGTGACGAAGACCGATGGACCTCAATCATCAAGATAAAACAAGTGTGTTTGTTTTCTTGTTTTTGGAATTGACACTTTTATGTGTTTTCGATTACTCCTGTAGAACACAAGTAAAATCTCCCATAAGGCATAACTAAAAGGATTTTATTTCTTTAAGTTTTACTTGTTCAATGAAACTGTCTACATTTCTCTGACATTTTATATAATTGAACTTCGCTCTGAGAAAACGGGCTAAATGCATGCGCGTAAAGTCTCGTCCCAGATTAGCCGGTGCAGTCCGCACAGTCTAATTAGGGACAGCACTTTCCGCCTAAGATGGATATAGCGGACTGTACAGGCTAATCTGTGACGACACTTTCCGCCATGCATTAAGCCCGGTTTTTCCACAGCGAGGCTCCTATGTATAGCAAGCACTGCAAAAGGAACATACAAAACCATTAAAGGCATAACACGTACAGCAAGACATGTGATTATGCTGAGTGCAACTTTGTTTTGAGAACACTCGAGGGTCGAAAATGTCACTCAGTGTGCATAAAGCTAGGTTCCCAACAAACAAATATGGCGAATACTTCACAGGGATCATGTTTTCATTTGGGAACGACCTAGCGTGGGATTTCAGATCGAACCTTCGACCCACAAGTCATAACGCCACCTGTTAAAAATGGGAAGATAGTTAACATCATATGACGTCATTTCACGCGCACTGTTTTTTTACTTGTATACAGTTACTAAGAAACGTTTTCCGAGTATGCGTCCGAATAATAATACGATATAGTAGATAATTGTACATTTAAAACATGTATACACCAAACGGGTGAAGATGAAGAGTATTAAATTAACTATTCGTCTTCGAAAACGTAAATCGTGCGATCATTTAACGTCAAAAATGGTAATGTCCTCCTTAGAAAGCTCGCTTTCTTTACGCATAATTATTATAATCTTGTCGTCACCTTTCTGGCGTTTTACTTTGCAATTACAAACTCATGATTCTACCCTGTAACTCGCTGCACCTAATCAATTAAGACAAAGAACTAATATGTCGGTGGCTAATCTACCAAGAAAAAGGGCCCGATCAGAGCCTGTGCGCGGCAAGAAAAACAAGGCTTGTCACCACAGGATGACATATGCCCCCCTTTTCCACATTTTTCAAACCCTTAACGCAAAACCTAAACGCAAAGTGTGACGGAATTTGAGACGGACAGATCACTATAAATAGTTCTCGTAAAAAATGTGAAATCGTTTTTATATGCATGTAAATCATTAATTTTTAATCGCATGTTGTTGTATGACAGCCAATTTACAGTGCGCTTCCGTTCTAATTAACATCTCGCCACTTGTCAATCAAACTCTCGTTTTGATATCGGTCGACCAATCAGCTACTTATGAATATGGGATCCGGTTGCAGTCCGTTTGTTCGCCGTTTTCCTCGACATGCTGAATGTCGAAGTTGACATTCTTTTTCAGAGATTCGTTTCTTTTCCTCGAAAAAAAACGTAGATGCAAAATATTTAACGGTGTAAATGAGGTTTGTGTAACTCAAAACAGTCGGTATGAAAAGAATTAATTGTTGGCGGCGTTGAATGTATACCCTTTCCAAAGCCGAAACGTGATATTGAAAGTACGATTACAGCTTCAATGTGTAGAATTGCCACAATCCGAGTTATAAAACGTTAATTTATTTTATTTTATTATTGTGTAGCGTTAACCACTGTCAAGATTAATAAATGCCATAATAGCCATGTTAAATATGACTTGTTATATCATGTGTTGATGTAAAACATGGCGGATTTTGGTACCCGCTCTGCGTAACTTACCGTAATCGCTTCTTATAACTTAGAATGGGTTGGTGAATACGGGACCATGTTTTTCAAAATACGTAATGCTTACAAAGCACCAGGCAATCTTCGGGTGAAAGAACGGATTAGGCTCGATTTGATGTTTTCGACTTCCTGGATTGGTAACTCCCACACGCAAACAAACCTACACATTCATCATTCGTGAATGATTCAGTTATCGTTACTAACTATCGAGTACGATTAAATAATATTTTGTAACTTGGATAAGTCAGTTAAGTGTCGTAAACTTTATTTATTGGTGTACAAACACGAATAACGAATAACGTCGTTTTCGTCATAAGCATCGGTCTGTCGTCGAAATGATGTTGGTGTCGTACTCGTATCTGCTATCGTCATCATTGCCGTGATATAATTGGTTCAGTTGTCGTTCGGTCGTTGTCCTTAATACGAGTATCGTCCCCGTCGTTATTTTGTCGTTGCTATCATCACCATCTTGTTTTAAAAGCAGTCGTCTGCATAATTGATCCCTAGTAATGTTTTTTTTTACATAATAACTAATCTCTTTTATTGGTTTCGTCATCGTTATAGTTTAAAGCTGCTATTTCTATCGACGTCGCTTCTGTTATTATAGTTGGACATGTCGTCAGTAGGTCGACTGTTTTGATAGTGGTATCGTCGTCGTGGGTGATGGTGTTGGTATTTGTCAATGATATCGTTGTTGTTGGCATTGGTCGAAAACAACATTTAAGAAGCCTATTCGTTTATACATACAAATATAAAGACAACCGTAATTTATTTCTCCGCTGACAATTACCTCGACGACCAGCCATAAAACGCCAATAAATCAAACGTCGCTCATATAAGTAAGGCAAAGCCTTTGTCTAGTTTTTATCAGTTTGATTGCTTATAATAATTCATCTTTGTCAACTAAACGAATGCGTCACGTGCACCTGTACCTACTCCAGGTCTTGAATTCACCAAACAATTCTTAGACTTAAGTCTAAGAATAAAGAGTTTTTTTAATTGGAATATTCAAGAATTGCTTTACTTGTGGGTCGAACTGGGCATTGATGATTCTTTTTGTCGAATGCTTTTTAACTAAGTGGCATAATGACTAATGGAAGCCTGTTTATATTCAAACGCTTAACATACTTTGCCTTGGTTCTAAATCTTTACTTAATGCTCAAGTCTAAGAATGGGTTGGTGAATACGGGCTCAGGAATGTACCATACACCTTCTAAAAACGTTCAGTGTACTTTTAAACTTAAGATGATTCCATCAAGGTTTATGAACCAGACTTTTGATGAATTAATCAAGGTTTGTAAATCAAGGTTTAAACAAATTCGACACTGATGTTTGGACTTCGATTCCTAAGAATGATAAATATGTCACATTAAATCGGCTGGAAAATTTACACCAGGCTGCTATGGAAACTAAACACCTGTCAGACGATGGGTGTGTGCAAACACATTGCGAGGTGGTTCAACATGTTTCGCAAAACGACGTAACCTGACGCAGACGGGGTTTCGATCACCTAACGTGACGTAATACTACGCCGCGTCTAATCGTAAATTATGCGGTCCGCGCTCAGCAAGTGTCCAAGCTCCCGCGCGTACTGCTCGTTTCAGCACCGCAGTCGTCGGAATAATCAGTACCCGTAAGCGAGTCTCACACAATGGGGTGTTGAGAGTTTTGCCATCGGTGACTACATATCTAAGTTCTAACATATCTCACAACGTTGGTGTCATAATCGTTATGTCACGTACATTAATTTGCGGAATGTTTCTCCATATTAGTACAACCAAAATGTGGGAATTCTGGTGATTATTTTTTTGAAGCAAACAACTTCCAATGGTCATCGGTAATAGAGCATAAATGCAAAACGGTAGATGGTCGCTAAATACATGACATTTCATTGTATTAACAACATCAATATTACTGGTTATTTTGGCAAAGTGCACGTTTCACTAAAACAGTAGATGGTCGCTAAATACATGACATTTCATTGAATAAACAACATCAAATTTACTGGTTATTTATGCAAAGTGCACGTTTATTTTTGCAAAGTGCACGTTTCACTAGCAGTCGGCTTCAAAAACATCTGTATCACTGTATGCCAATGTCAACAGATAAGCAAGTCGCCAAAAACAACATTGCTCTTTTTTTAAGGCGATTAATGCGATTGAAAATCCCGGAGTCCGCTTTTACGATCAGTGAAGTTTCCGCATTTGTATCGCTAGATTTTTGGCAACCGGCATGTTTAATGTTTGCAATGTTTAACAATTACGTCTAATGCGTCTCTAGTGAGAAAAGAATTACATTCTAATTAGAGATAATGAGTTTTAAAATGGTTTTCTCTCTGATTTATTCCTCCGCATGCACGTTCAATTCTGCAAATAAGTATTGATATAGGTATTTAACTGATATTTATACAAGATCACTATATGAGAGTTTATATATATACCGTGTCAGTGATTAGAAAGTTCAAACTTACTTAAAGTCCGAAAGGAGAACATTAAACAAGCAAATTCGTTTGAATTGATATCCCCCGCCAAAATTTGTGACAGACGGACGGACGGAATGACGAGCGGACAACGCCAATTCTATATCCCTCCGCCTTTGGCGAGTGATAAAAAATGATACGAACAATATGATTTCAGTCATCATAATTTAACGTTCATTAATATAATTTACAAAACCTCATTATTGCATTAAGTTATACTGAGAGGATATCAATATCAACCTGTTATTTATTACGAAAACGATCTGACATGTATAAATCAACTAAAGATAGCATCAATTATTATACACGCTAACTGATCTTTATCGGACGGAGTAAGTAATAACAGATAAAACGTGGATAACGTATCTTTGTTAGTTATGTTGACTACACCGATATATCGCTTACTGTCAAAAATGCCAATTAGTATAATGTTATCATACAGGCTGATAAGCTGATAGGCCTTCGGGCTTTCATTGCAATGAATAGACAGCATCTTTTTGCATGTCCTTGATGTGTGAACATTGTTGTGTTTTAAGATTTTGAAATGCATTATTATTTCTCTTCTAAACGATAGCTATGCGTGTAAAACACTTAAACGATTTACAATATTCACAAATATTGAGTGTATTCGTTTTCCAACGGTTTTCGATAATTGCGCTATTATAACCGAAACTGGTGGGAAGAATATGCAAACGTATCGTTCGATAAGTAGCTAAACAGCGTGTCCGTCACGCATATTAAAATTAAGATATAATTTATTCCCAGTGAAGCGATTCACCAAAAAACATCAGTTTCAGTATTGTGTCGCCTGTACGTTTAATGCAGAAAAACGCGCAAGAGCAGCGTGCGTGGGTGTGCAATTCATATGTGTAGCTTAAACGCAGAATTCAAGGAATACGGCGCTTTTGTGGGTGAACAATAAATATACAAAAAATAGGCTTGTATTGATTAATACTGTCAGAATTTTTAAATGGTTTGAACTTTGGTTACTGCATACATATTAAGATAATTTATATACATCCGATTTGTTACCAAACCGAGCGTACGATATCGCTACGAGGTCGATTTTGTACATTTAAGATATTATTTACGAGGTCGCGTAATATACCAATGATTTGAGGTAATCGAAAAATCCTCTAAGGTGACACTCAGGAGTGTTACGAACAAAACAGCCTTAATGTAGCTATCATATGAACGCCACATAATTTTGATTGTATCTGATCAATACTTAATAGAGAACGATTTTATTTTTTGACTGATTTTTATAAATCAAATATATGCGTTCCCAAGCGATTTCGGCGTGGGCTTTGTTCCTCATTCTTGTCTACAAACGTGTATACGTGTGAACAGAACAGAACACAAATAGTGTGTATGTGGGTTGTATATTTTTGCTGTGTAACGTCGTGTTAAGGCACGTTATCTAGCAAAACAAATATGCCGTAGGCAAAATTGCCTACACTTATCTATACGAATGTTTGTAGATGGGGATTGGAGAGGCCGAGATAGCGTACTTAACAACGCTTCTATATACACAATGGAGTTAGCATGGCTATCTAAATGCCAAGTTAAATCCCCTCGGGCTGTCCCTTTTAAGGTAATTAAACGGAAGAATCTGATAACAAACTATTTATCATACATAAATATCGAAATATCATTACGGTTGTAGTTTTGTGTGTACTAAAATGAAACATAATTATAGTTGAACAAGAACACACTTTATATTTGTCAATAATATCCGAAAGGGGAATTTAGACAGTATTGATAGATAGATAATTATTGCAAAATAAATGTTTAAGATGGAAATCATATTCTTCGGTTCACTTTTGTTTCTATTGTATTTTATTCTGTTTTAATTACAGAGAATAAAAGGTAAATGTCTTATCCTTGCGTTATATATCAGGTGATGATAAGAACGAAGAAAAAACAGGCTAGTCCGTTGCCTGCGTATCATACCTTTACGTCTCCACTTTAAAGAAATAATAGAATATACATGTTATGAAATACAAACGATCGGCTTTTTTCGGCAGGAATAAAGATGTTTTATGACGTCTGACATGTTAATAATCAATGAAGTCATAAGCACTTGCGCTTAATATTTGTAAAATCGGATAGATCCTAATTCCTACTGAAACTTGAGGTATCATATTCAACACACTTATGTTATTGGTTTTTTTTCGCACACAGACAATTTGAGGAATTCGATCCGATTAGATCCGATCGACGAACCCTCCGAATAAAATACCACAAACCAATCATCAAATCGATCATCATAAATCGTGTGGATGTATATTATTGATTTGTAAGATTGAATTTAACGATAGACGATCACAAGGTCGATCGAGCGGTCATTTATACAGTGTGGACAGATAGGAGCTAACGTTTTATGTCAACCACAATAAAATCTGATTTTAAATGATAAATTGTCGAATTGACGCTTTATTATTCTAAATGGGATTTAATTTATCGATTTATCAGGTTGAGTATTGAATTATATTAAAAGCGGATTGCTACTGTCCGATCATCGAAAAAAGTTGAAGTCACGGGGAATATAATTTATTCTACGTATATATTGTAAAGTTATATCTGCAATCATCACCATCGCGATTATCATCACCATCGGTCAACAACAACAACAAAGTCCTCAACTTTGCAACATATGCAACGTTTGCGTTTAACAGGTAAACACAAGATTAAAATACCAACAATGTTTAACACCTGTACGTGTATTATTGAAAGTTGGATATACTAAAAGCAATATACTTTGTAAACCCGGAGACACGAGAAGTTTCTCATCGAACATTGCATCATCCCGTCATCAAGTACACGGCCCTTTTCTTGTGCAGTCATGCGTGCGCATACTTTACTTCAGATGCGAATATTAATGGAATGCAATCCCTTAAAGGGTTTCATTGAAAGCCATACAGCGCGAACAAAAGCGTTTCTAGTTTCCAAACCTCGTTAATCGCTTAATTCGATAACTGTATGTATGGAATTTGAAGTGAAAGAAGACTTCGCCTAAGTTCTCTTTACGTCAAGATTTCAAGCGTTTTTGTTTTTTAACTATATTAATTTCGTGTTGGTGTACACAAAATATTGTCACGCTGTCCTTTTTCTTGCCCCTTTAACTTTTTTAGACTGACTCCATGCCTACTCTAACAACGTCATTCAGTTTACAAAAATTCACGGTAATCGTAACAAACATTATTTAATACAACAATTTGTAGTGATTGAATATAGACATGTTAAATAGCGTTGAATGGAGTTACTTCTGTCCTTTCATATCATTGTAAGCGTATTACACGACCTGAATGGAAATTGATTTAAATGCTGCATCAAATAGTCGAGTTCTATCCAGTTCTGAAGTATGTTCATATTTATCTATGAAACACCTACTGGATTATCATGAAATATGATACACAAAGTTGAAATGTTAATAAATAAAGTCATCTTACACATGTAAGACTCCCGATACAAATGTATTTTAAAATAATAATATATAATTAATTTAATAAATAATAATATAATAAATAATAATATAATAAATAATAATATATAATAGTATCATACATAATATATAATAGTATCATAAATAATATATAATATTATCATGAATAATAATATATAATATTATCATAAATAATAATATATAATATTATCATAATAATACAATTGTATAATAGTATAAAAGTATAATAAATAATAATGTATAATATTATAATAAATCATAATATATAACAATTGTAATAATATATTATAAGATATTAAACATATAATTTATTATTATATAATATCATGTATAATATTGTTGATAACATAGCATAATATTGTATATGTATAATACTATCATATCATATTGTTACACATATCTTATCAAATTTCATGCAAAGCGACAATCGGCCATCATACAGATTTCTCAATCAGTACTGAATGAGGTCATAATCCAAAACCTAAATACTAATAGAAAGGCCACGATATCAAATATATTATCTAAGTATGCAAGCATTTAGATAAATAAAAACGTGGGTGTTGACGGTTTTGTCGCAATAATGGCTTGGGCTACTTATAACTAACACTACTCTACATGTTACATTAACCATCACAAAACTAAAATGCCGACAAAGCGTGAAAACGCGAATGAGGATAAATACATAAACAAACAAAAGATTCGGCGTTTTCTTATTTGCGTGATTATAAATGCTGAATGAACGCTATACACTTACTAATAGGCTTATTTCTATTCAATAACGATGCATGAATACTACCGAATTTGGTGATTATGCGTAGGTCTAGGTATAGCTGAGTACAACAACACATCGATCCATTCCTTTTCAAAATATTAACTTAGAATAGAAAATATTAATATGTTTGACCTCTAGATAATATTTTTGTATTGCTATATTTAAGAACGTTAGTAAGCACGTACGTTAGAAGCTCGTGTATAATTTTGTTCGTGATGTGCCATACACCCATATATTCATGTACTTGTTTACATCTATCCACTAAAGATTAAATTACACTTGAAAAGTGAGCGCTAAAATAAGAAGAACATTTATATATAACGCACAGATGCAAGTTTCGGGCTATCGAGTAAACGGGGGCGACATCAAAATTTATAATAAACAGATGGCGTAATTAAAGTGTACTTACGACATATTCTCTTTTATACGGCCGAAGTAGCCAACGTAAAATTATCCTGGTCTTGACACGTCTCTACACAGCGTCTTCGGCTATATATGTTTACACATTGGGGAAACGTGTAATACCTAGAAAACACAAAAGTAGGGAAAATCCGTCACGAAATGATATCGTCTGCACTATCACACTATGTTGGTATAGTAAAAGTTATCAAGCGTGAACTTATGACATAGGTAAAGGATCTCTGACCAATCAGACACGAGCTAACGATATCACGTGGGCTAAGCGATTTAAACAAGGGAGTCAACTCTGTCATGTCTGTATCAAATCTGTTGAAACAAAGTGCAGTTATTGCGTTCTTTGAAAGGTGTCGAAAACATTCAGATTAAGCGCTGATTTTTGACTAATACTTCTTATGACATCAATTACTTGAGAACAAAAGTGATAGTAATTCATATATTTTTTAAATCACTTTGGGTTTTACAAGGTCTCTTACTTTGGCTAATTTCTATCATAGTTTGACCCTCCAACACCACCACTAAAATTGCAACCAAAATTGTTTTCTTAAATGTTGTTTTATTTATTTATTTTTTATTTGAAGTATATCATATTAACACACGTTGTTATAACTAATAAATTTATTGCATAGCCCCAAAGTTTACCAGTCACATTTTTGTTGAGAGGACAACAAATGTTTATTTATACATCTATGGCAACGATCTATCATCAGATCGAGTTGTCGTTCCTTAAAACAAAATGGCGACGTCCTGTTCGTTCGATGACGGTAAAATAAATACGAATGGAGCGACTGTCTCAAAAACAGTGACCCAAAACGACATGGATAAAAGAACGGATTCGGAGAAAGTGGGATCCGCGTTTTGTACGCACTGCCTACATCCGGGTACCAAGGTCGCGTGCGAAAACAGTGGAACGTCTGACGCAAATTCTAATAATTTGGTTAAAACAAACCCCGAGCCTCGAAAATGGGTTATAGACACAGTTAAAGATCGATTTATGAAGGTAATGTAACGATGTGTTGCTGTATTTCAAATGGTACGCGTAGTAAAATAAGTAAACAAACAGTTATTCATCAATGACAACGGAAGTCTAAAAATAGATTTTTCGACAAATCAAAGCACTGAAAGCATTCGATTTGATTTTGTGAAAGTGCTCTAAAAACTCCTGTTCGTAATTGATGTAGTTAAAGCTTCTTTAATTGAATACATTTAAATAAATAGATATGTTGGTAATCATCTGCACCATATTGTGATGCTTTTGATTTCAAAAATTTAAATGATGTACAAACTCCTGTGTGTAAGTCCAGGCCCCATTTACCCAAAGTGATGTCAGAGCAGAGTTCAGAAGTAACTCCTGCTTTCAACTCATTTCAGAATATAATAATTAAGACTATAAGGGCTGTTGTTCACACTTTGTTGACCAATGTTTACATTCAATTGACATTCAGCCTTTTTCCTGAAGCGTGCGTGGAATGAACAGTTTTTTAACCAAATTTTTCCTTACGCACCTCAGCAAATGTCTCATTTTTTTCCACATTTAAATGTTTGAATGTTTTTATGTAACAGACTTTTAGAAAAGTGTCTGTGTGATGTTTGGCAAACAGGTTTATTGACAATAAATATATGGCCTGTTACGAACTTAAAAGACTTTATATCCAAACTGAACGCAAGTCCAATGTTGCATGAAACACCTGTCTCCCTGCCTTAAAGGTCAAGGTCACACTTAAAGATCAAAAGTCAAATTTGTTAATAAAACACCTTTTCTAGACTGTAACTGTGTCTACTGTCATTATCATGCAATAAACTAACTAATGACAATGTCCACCATGAGAAAATGATGTTTTGCATGAAATATCTGTCTCCCTACCTCAAAGGTCATGGTCAAACTTAAAGGTCAAAAGTTAAATTTGGCCATTTTGCCATAAAACAACTTGCCCAAGTTGTCAATGTCTGGACTGTTACTGAGTTATTCATCATGCAGTTTTAGAATAACTTAGTGGTACCACAAATTACCACCATGAGGAGACGGCATGTCGCATTATTCGCATATTACAACCGTCTCAACTGTCAAGGTCACACTAGGTCAAGGGTGTTTAAACTTCCATAATACCAGCTGCAAAATTAATTCTCCTACTGAAACAAATCCCCCCACAGTGATTTTTCAATGTTTTTATCAATCATATGCCCACACATTCCTGTAATACCATGAGGATGACGTGATATTGTGCATGTCAGCATTATCTGTGTCCATGCTTTTATAGCAGAAAATAATTTATACAAAATTTATTGTTGTGGCAATAGTTAGTAATGAAATGAAATTACACTTAGAATAATTCTTTAACTTTAAAAAAGTTGTTGGTTTATTTTGAGAGAAAAAATATTGATAATTTTGGTATTAAAAGAATTGAGTAAAATTGTTAAACAAATATATCATATTATTGTTATTATTAGTTTACTACATAACCTAATTTTGGCAATTGCTTTATTTAGCGCCTACCAAGAAATTTGTGTGATGCTACATCACTTCCTTTTAAGCTGAAAAAAAAATCAAGACACAGACTGTCATTAACGCATTTGCTTACAGTGTTTAATTGGTTTATCACATGCTGATAAGATTTATAGGATGCCTGGAAGGTATCGGTGTGTGGATGGGGCCATTCATCCAAGTTAATAAAATTTTAACACCTTCAATTTGCACCTTCTGGTAAGCTTTGATTCAATGTCAATTTTTGAAACCTCTGGCATTTGCAATTGCTTACTTATTTAATTATAGTGATTAAATGTTTGAAGATTGATGAAATGAAACTTACAATGCTAAATTATAACATTATTTAACATACAATATAAAACTCTTCAATATTTAACGGAATTCTAACATCAGAAACACTATAAATCCACTTAACAAATCATTACAAACAGTTTAGTTATACATATTTAATCAATACATTTCCTATTTCCAATATTGCATGATCTTCTTAACTGACAGGCATCTAGTTTGATCAAATTTAAACAAATAAAATAGAACATATTAAGTCCTTATTATTTGGTTTAAAAAAAAACAACTAAAACAGTTATGTAATTGAAGTGTCTTTATAAAGGTTTCTGTCTCAAGTTTTATTAGAAGGTTTGTTAAGCCCTCCATACAGGTGGAGTGGCTGTAGCAATTAAAATGAATTCAACTATAGGGCATAAGGAACATAATATTGACTCAAGGAATAGGATTTGAAAAATGTCTCACTATTTTGGCTTTTAATTTGACAAAGGTTGTACCAGATGAATATCAAGTAAGTAATTTCACATACACTGAGACATGCTACACTGAGACATGCTACACTGAGACATGCACATGTTTTTTTGGGTATAACACTCTTCAGGGGCACACATTATGTATTAGCATATACTGTAATATTATTAATATTCGTAATAAATTAAATCATGTGGTGTTTACAAAATGACTTTGTGTACATGAAAATTTATGGATTTCTGGAAAAAAAAGGAGAGGAATTTGCTTCGGTCATTTTTGGATGTGTGTTAAATTCGTGCATCGGTCAACCCACAAAATCAACGAAAATTCCACAAATATAAATAATGATTTTACAGTAAATTTCAACATTTTGCACTTATTTTCCAATTAGGTTACATGTGCATTCATACACTTCATTTTCAGTTTGTAAACATGCACTTGATAGTCACAAGGGTAAACATGCTAGTAGCACCTGCACAAGTTATGGTAGTGCATGCCGACATGAAAGTAATATGTGTGCATGTGATAGTTAACAATTGTCATTGTTTTGAGGAAAAGTTAGTAGACTACCAATGTTTGCTGTGGGAAGAAAAAACGTGTTATTGCTAATTTGCTCTCTTCCACTTACTCTCTGACTGTTTTCTTACGCATACACTTTCTTTTATGTGTGTTCACAAATGTCACGGTACCGAACTAAAGCGGGATTGGTGAAAAGATGTGTGGCGGCCCGGTTAGCTCAGTCGGGAGAGCATTGGCCCTGTAAGCGAGGTGTCCCGGGTTCGAATCCCGGACTGGCCGCACGCACACTTTTCACCACCCGGCGAAAATGGCACCCAACGGGGGACTGTGGCACTTGCATTCGCATGCAGTTCTCCATAGAACCTGCCCGTGGGTTAGTCGGGATCAGTAATTCACTGTTCCCTGTGACTCAAATTCGAGGACGAATTCCAACTTGGCAGGGGAGAATGTCACGGTACCGAACGTAAGCGAGGTGTCCCGGGTTCGAGTCCCGGACTGGCCGCACATTTTTCACCACC
>VMBQ01005101.1:0-14340 GCA_007657795.1 Dreissena rostriformis | reverse complement strand
AAAAAATGGTGCCCCCCCCCCCCTTAAAGGAATAAAAATTAAAACAAACTAAAAACAACTACCCTTGTATTTATGTGAAGGTCGTACAAGAGCAGGAGATGGTACAGGTGAACATTCTGGACCCAAACTCACAAGATGACGAGTACAGGCACATAGTGCAGGCCCTCCAGGAGTACACGCAGACTATAGACGAGGTCGCGCAGTGCATGTATGATGTTATACGAGAGGTAAGAGATGTTGAAAAAACAAAAATATTTATTTTTTTACAGAATTTAGTTAATTAAGGCCCAATCTCATTGTGAGAAATTTAAGGTCTTAGTTTGATAAAAGTTCTATTCATTTAAATAAGCAGTTTGAACTAGCAAGCCTTAATATGATCCACACTGTGGGAAAATTGGGTTTAATGCATGTGTGTTAAGTGTCCTCCCAGCACAGGCTAATCTAGGATGACACTTTCCGCTTTTTGGTATTTTTCCTATAAAGGAAGTCTCTTCTTAATGAAAATCCAGTTGTTGCCTGTGGACTGCACAGGCTTATCTGGGACAAAACTTTGTGCAAATGCATAAAGCCATCTTTTCAATGATTGTGACTAACTAAAAAAGAATTGTATAACAAAAGGCTGGTTTAAGCAAGTTTAATAAAAGTTCTTGTCATTGAAAGTAGCAGTTTGGCCTAGCGAGGTTTAGTTTAATATTTATTTTATCACTAATAAAGACGAACACCCCTACATGAAATTGAAACTCTGAGCAAGCCAGGTTCAGAATTTACAAGTGCAAGACTTGCAAGTTTGTGCTTGTTTGGATTATTTAAATTGTGGCGATTAATAACTCACTGAATATACATTTGTGAGTCTTCAGTTATTTAGTAAGGGCCTTATGATGCATTGCAGAAAATGTTAAGTGTAATATAATGTTTCATTACTTTTGTTTTTTCAAATACATTTTATGCTCAGTAATGTAAACAATTTGTCTAAGTATTTTTCAAAATTTATTAATTTGAATATTTTTTAATAATTTTACAACTTTTAGCGGATGCACCATAGAATAATTGCTAGCATTCTACTGTTCTGTACATTGCATTATGTACAATGAGTGTTTCACTAATTGCTTTTGCATACAAAATCATTTTGGCCAAAAACATTTACACTGCACAGTATCCTTCACGTTGCATGTTGTGGGATTCAACTGAACTACCATTATGTTCACAGTGACCTACATTGCATAATCAATAGATTGCCAGTATATTTCCATATGTTGCATGTTCTGCGTTTCCACTACCATTAGGTTCACCAGCATTGCATAATCAATAGATTACCAGTATCTTTCCATATGTTGCATGTTGTGCGATTCAACTACCATTTTGTTCACCTGCATTGCATAATCAATAGATTACCAGTATCTTTCCATATGTTGCATGTTGTGGGATTCATCTACCATTAATTATGTTCACCTGCATTGCATAATCAATAGATTGCCAGTATATTTCCATATGTTGCATGTTCTACGTTTCCACTACCATTAGGTTCACCAGCATTGCATAATCAATAGATTACCAGTGTCTTTCCATATTTTGCATGTTGTGTGATTCATCTACCATTATGTTCACCTGAAATGCATAATCAATAGATTGCCAGTATCTTTCCATGTGTTGCATGTTGTGGGATTCATCTACCATTAATTATGTTCACCTGAATTGCATAATCAATAGATTGCCAGTATCTTTCCATATGTTTCATGTTGTGCGATTCAACTACCATTATGTTCACCTGCATTGCATAATCAATAGATAACCAGTATCTTTCCATATGTTGCATGTTGTGGGATTCATCTACCATTAATTATGTTCACCTGCATTGCATAATCAATATATTGCCAGTATCTTCCCATATGTTGCATGTTCTGCAATTCAACTACCATTTTGTTCACCAGCATTGCATAATCAATAGATTACCAGTATCTTCTCACGCGTTGCATGTTGTAAGATTCAACCACAATCATGTTTACCTGAATTGCATAATCAATAGATTGCAAGTATCTTCCCATGTGTTGCATGTTGTGTGATTCAATTACCATTATGTTTACCTGCATTGCACAATTAATAGATTCCCAGTATCTTCCCATGTGTTGCATGTTGTGTGATTCAACTACCATTATGTTTACCTGAATTGCATAATCAATAGATTGCCAGTATCTTCCTTTCTGTTGCATGTTGTGTGATCCAACTACCATTATGTTTACCTGCATTGCATAATCAATAGATTGCCAGTATCTTCCCATGTGTTGCATGTTGTGTGATTCAACTACCATTATGTTTACCTGAAATGCATAATCAATAGATTGCCAGTATCATCACATGTGTTGAATGTTGTGTGACTCAACTACCATTATGTTTACCTACATTGCACAATCAATAGATTTCAAATTTTTCCCATACGTTGCATGTTGTGTGATTCCACTTCCATTATGTTATGTCGGTTAATAGCTATTCATAGCTTATGTTTATTATCCTCCGCCAAAGGCGGAGGGATATTGTTTTGGCGTTGTCCGTCCGGCTGTCCGGCCGTCCGGCACTTTTGTGTCCGGAGCCATATCTTGGAAGTTCTTTGGCGGATTTCATTGAAACTTGGTATGAGTATATATATGGATAAGACGATGATGCACGCCAAATGGCATTGTACACAATCTGTTAATAACGGAGTTATGGCCCTTTGTATCTTGAAAAAATGCTTTTTACTATATGCACTTTTGTGTCCGGAGCCATATCTTGGGAGTGCTTTGGCGGATTTCATTGAAACTTGGTATGAGTGTATATATGGATAAGACGATGATGCACGCCATATGGCATTGTACACCATCTGTTAATAATGGAGTTATGGCCCTTTGTATCTTGAAAAAAAACTTTTTACTATAGGCACTTTTGTGTCCGGAGCCATATCTTGTAAGTGCTTTGGCGGATTTCAGTGAAACTTGGTATGAGTATTTATATGGATAAGACGATGATGCACGCCAAATGGCATTGTACACCATCGGTTAATAACGGAGTTATGGCCCTTTGTATCTTGAAAAAATGCTTTTTACTAAAGGCACTTTTGTGTCCGGAGCCATATCTTGGAAGTGCTTTGTCAGTTTTCATCGAAACTTGGTATGAGTATATATTTGGATAAGACGATGATGCATGCCAAATGGCATTGTACACCATCTGTTAATAACGGAGTTATGGCCCTTTTGTATATTGAAAAAATATTTTTACTGTAGGCACTTTTGTGTCCGGAGCCATATGTTGGAAGTGCTTTGGCGGATTTCATTGAAACTTGGTATGAGTATATATATGGATAAGAGCATGAATCAGGCCAAATTGCATTGTACACCATCTGTTAATAACGGAGCAATGGCCCTTTGTATCGTATTATGTTCGTCCGTCCGATTTGCACCCATCCTTAAACAAAATATATGTTGTGGGGGATATCAATTCTACGAATTTGCTTGTTTGTTACACATGTACCGACTTAAAATAAAATTTGATTTGATTTGTTTGCTTGTTCCATAGATAATCAATATGGGTTACAAACATTTCATGTTCCATAGATAACTGGTGTGTGTCCAAAACATTGCTTGTTCCATAGATAACTGGTCGGTATGTGTCCCAAAAAATGGGAACAATGGCATGTTTTATTTAACCTTTATGTCTCACAAAAGTGCTTGTTCCCTAGATAATCCCTATGTGACCCAAATATTTGCTTTTTCCATAGATAATCGGCATATTACGCAAACATTGCTTGTTCCATAGATTGTCATGTGTCTCCTAAACATGGCTTATTCCATATATATATATATATATATATGTGTGTCACAATCATTTTATGTTCCATAGATAACTGGTGTAGGTCCCATACGTAGCATATTCCAAAAATTGCTGGCACGTGTCTCATTCATTGCATGTTAAGTTTATAGTGTAATAATACATCACATTTTTCTAACATTGTGCATTCCATTTATCACCTCTCATATTGAGTGTCCCATTCATCACATCTCCCACTTTGCCTTCCATCCATACATTACTCGTCCCACACAATCATCACATATCGCACACTTCACATATTGCGAGTTCCCGTCCCCAGGAGGGATTGCCCAGCCTGGACGACCAGATGATGGTGCGTATGGGGCGGGAGGGCGTGGAAATCGAGGCGATGCGTGCCACCAACAAACTCATCCGGATCCACAAGGCGCTCTTGGAGAGCAGCCACAGCGCGCTAAAGATCGCGGAGGAGGATGGTGCTGCGAGTCGGGCACTACTCAGAAGTAAGTTGTGTGTTGTATTTATGGTATAATTTCAAAATTTTACCAGATTTTCGAAAAAATATTTCAAGTTATATTCGTTGTTCATTCTTTTAGTAAGTTTTAAGACTTTTGAAAAGCAGCAAAGTTCAAACATGTACACACAAGTATATTGTCATGTTTTATCTGTGGTTATACAGAAAGCGGTCGCAGGAAATTTTGATGCTTCCCATCAGAGAAAACGGGACTTAATTCATATTGGTAAAGAGTTGTCCCACATTAGCCTGTGCAGTCCTTTTATCTGTGTTGTATCTTTTGTTACAGAAAATGGTCGCAGGAAAGTCCGATGCTACCCATCAGGCATCGAAGACGATAGTGACACGCGCGCAATCATCGAGACGACCCGGGAACACTCGGAAACCCTCGGCAACATCGTGCTGACTTTGATAACAGAGCTTATCAACAAGTACAGACTTCCTGCGAATCTCATGGCCCGGCTTGAAGACAGGATAGTCCAACAACACGAAGAGGACTTGGCGGAAAAGGTGAATCAAATGAAGAAACTGAAAAAGATAAAGCAAAAGGAGGCGGGCAATGTTGTAAGGAACAAGAAGGCAAGGAAGAAGGATAGAAGAGCTATCTATAAGCAGCTAGCTATTGAAGAGGCAAAGAAGAGTGAAAGTGGGAACCAAGTGGAGGTCAAGATTTCTCAGGAGTCGCTGAAAGGTTCAGGTGGAGCAGAATTGGTTCAGGTTAATTGCGGAGAACAAAACGGGTCTGGGGGAATTGTTGATCAAGTTGATGAGGTAAAGTCAAAGGAAGATGAAACAAAAGATGTCTGGGGCAATGACAGGGCATTTCAGGAGAAATTCTGCGCAGTACTGCAAGAGAAATTTTCATACAAGTTCAGCCATGTTGACGTTGAGCAAGAAATAAATACTGGAGGTGAAACGCAGAACGAATCCGTTGCAACTTCTGAGGAGAAAAAAGAACCAATAACGGAATCGGCTCTGGTTCGGATGAATGCCTCGTGTGCCAAGAGGCAATCCCGCAACTGGAAGAAGACGGCGATGTTTCAGCAGACGAACGAGATGTTCATGGTGAACTTCTACACACTGTCGACGGCCTTCATCAACGAGCTGCACTCGATCAAGCATGAGGCATTGGAGCGGAGAAAGGAGACGACGATGAGAGACCTCCACAACAGATTGCAGAAGATGAAGGATGAAATGGCGAGGGTCGAGGATGAGGTGGCAGCGGAACTGGCTGCAGAACTGAAATTGAGGACACGACTGATTCTTGAAGGCAATATGGATGCTAGTATGTGATACCGGTAGTTAGTTAATTAACCATGAAATTGATGAAGATCTTGTTTGTTTGATTCAAAATTGTAAAAAAAAAATGTGGCTGAATGTGAGAACCGAACTGATCCTTAAAGACAATTAGAACCCAACTTGGGCAGGGCTTTTCATCACCATTTTGGAACTGAAACTGAGGACACGACTGATCCTTAAGGCATTGCCGATATAAGATAGTTAGGAAATTGACCCTGGCAATCGGAGAAAATATTTATTGTTTGATTGATGATGAAACTACTTACTCTTAAAAATGCTTTTAAGCATACTATGACCTGTTTGTCAGATCATTGTGTTCACATCGCTAACTTGGGCTCCTTGATTTGATCTCCGGACAAAGGTGGACATACAAAGACCCAAAATAAAAAAAATCTATTTAAGAAGTCTTTTTTTCATACATTTTGATAATTCAGAATAAATATAATTGAGGACAATTAGAAAAAAAAGGTCAGGGCTTTGCATCACCATTTGGAAATATCATATTAAGTAAATTAACCCTGAAGTTGATGAACATTTGTATTGTTTGATCGAACATTTTGGAAAACGTTTTCCTGAAACTTCTTTTGATTCATCTGAAATACCATTCTTTACCATGTGTTAGTACAACTATGACAGGATTGATAACGAGTACCTGAATTTTTAATGTCAAAATGGATGAAAAATGTTTTCTCAGAAATACATATTATGACAGATCTTAAGCAATTCGAAACTATTTAAATATGACACAGAAGATGCTTTAAGGCAACTTAAAACAGGAAATACCTAGAACAAAGCTGGTTCTGGACAGAAACTAGAACCGAACCAGATTTCAGCGAAACGTTATGACAAATAGAACAGAACATAACTGGAACATTAAGGGATTCTCTGATGTACATTGAGCAGAATATTCAAGTCAAAACTAGAACATGGCAAATCATAGAAGCAACAAAAACAGAACAGTTCAGGATTTAACTAGATCATAGGCAATTTTAGATGACCAACTGGACCATAGCCTATTTTAGATTATGAACTGAAACTTAGCCAAATTTAGATTACCAAATGGAACACAGCCAATTTTAGGTGACCAATTTGACTTTTAGTTTTAGCCAATTTTAAATGACCAAGACTACATTACATTGGCGAAAATAACACAGTGTGTCAAATTCTTGAAAGGTAAATGACGACAGAGCAGACCTAGAATGCAACCCATGCGTTAGGAAGCCCGGACAGAACACGATAGACAAAAACTACAACAGATGACCTCATTGAATCCATACAAACTACAGTAGATAGAAGAAAATGTAATATTCTTGAATGCTACACAACCTTACAATTTGAAAGATAATTCAAATAAATCTATAAGAAAACATGATTGAATATAACTTGAGAAGTACATCATAGTTAATATCTTGAGGGATGAAGTCTCTTTCATATATACCGATCAACATTTCAGTTGCATACAAATGTGATACATGTAGTATAAGATGGTAGTTATCACCTTTAAAAATGACCTTAATTAAGCATACAATGGCCTGTACGTCAATCTTTGTTTGCACAAGTCATTGTTTACACTTGGCTTACCTCGCTCTTTGATTTGCTCTCTGGACATAGGTGGACAAACAAAGTTCCCAAATAACGAGAAAATCGATTTAATATTTTCTTTGTTTCATACATTTTGAAAAATCGGGCAAATATTTGTATTGTATTGTTAAGCTGTCACTGAATCTGTATTTCGTTTTCTATTATGTGTTGCTGTTGTTATTTTTTCTAATTTGAGACATGATTTATTGAATCAAATACTTATACATGTCATATTATTTCTTATATGAAAGAATGTATATACACTGCAATATAGTCATTTTTGGGCATTCATTTATTTATTTTGTTGTTTTTATATTACAAAATGTATTGACGATAAACGTATATTGAATCAGATATAAACATGGAGATATTTTTAATTACTAAAATATTACTGCGCTGATTTTATTAAATCCGCATTCATGTTATTGTTATTATGTATTTTAAAAATATGTTTTATATGTCTCTCTCAGCTCATTTTTAAAAAGGTATATATTGTTCCTATTGATATCATTTATGTTTTTATTGTAAATTTGTTGTAGATAATATTTTGCGCTGATTTTGTTTTATTCTGCTGTTGCATGTGTATCTCATGTTCGTTTTCAGGGTCAGTAGCTATTTTATAAAAAAAAATGTTATAAAGTTCCATTACTTTTAAAACGAAAACATTTTTGACAGTTAATTGTGCATTTTCGGGAAACGTTTATGTGCGGTTAAAAATATGTGCTTTGTATATCTGATTACTTAATTTAATCAAAATTTATACTATTTTGAATGTTTTGACAGCTTTTATGGTTTATAGAAACTCAAATTACAGTAAGTTCCTTTAAAGCCAGTAAGATCACGTTATTATGCTGATGATGCCGACCTCTCTCATGGGAAAATATTATTTGTCATTATGTAAATATTTCTTAACATGCCTTTACATGCTATTTGATTAATTGTTGAAACAAAAGTGATGAATTGGTCTCTTGTGAACTTTATTGAGTGTTAGTGTATGCACATGTGTACTGTACAATCATTTATATTCGTCGGCATGACATTTCGGGGTTTTCAAAAATGCTTTTTTCATAGACACGTAAATTATTTGATTTCTGATTTATTTTTTATTTTTTTTTGGAAGCATTTAGGCTGTGGCCTTTTCTTTTCAACAATCATTTAGTACCNCTTTTTTTTTTTTTTTTTTTTTTTGGGGGGGGGGGGATGAGGAATTTGCGTTGGTCAATTTCCGATCTGTTTGTGTTAAATACGTGGATCGGTCAACCCACGAAATAAATGGAAATTAATGTCCCACAATTAATAATGAGTAAACAGTAGTTGGTATTTTGTGAAAACAAACATGGTGAATTGGTTTCCTGTTAGCTTTATTGAATGTTAATGTATGCGCATATGAATTGTAAACGCATAAATCAGTCTGATCTCGATCGAGTTTTCTTTTTCCTGTAGCAGTAGGCATTTATACTGATATACTGTACAATACCTCGTTTGCGTATTGATCGCCCAAAGGGGCGTATCAGGCATGTTTGAAAGTGTTCATATTCGGCTCTATTTGACGCCCAGACGTCGGACCGGAATAAACAAGTTATTGAAGTAAAACCTTTGACAACTCTGTTGTGAACTTAGTGAATAATCATGTTCTCTCATAATACACAGTATTCGTGCTCATAATACACAGTATTCGTGCATGTGTACAGTAAAATGAGCCTTAAC
Source organism: Dreissena rostriformis (assembly GCA_007657795.1). NCBI lineage: Eukaryota > Metazoa > Mollusca > Bivalvia > Myida > Dreissenidae > Dreissena > Dreissena rostriformis. The sequence goes on along the minus strand of VMBQ01005101.1, from coordinate 5,444 downwards.
TCGAGAAACATGAGCACCTTAAAGCCAAACGTGTTCTAGGAAGTTGTGGTGTATAACATAATTATGCTTTATCACAAAGCTTTCAATGTTAAACATAAACTGAATTTTGTTATCCAAATTTATGTTTGTTTACAAGAGGTTAAATATTTGCAATTTACGAATACACTGTAGGTCTAGTTTTTAACATATACATTTGTTGTTCATAATCCTAATTTAGCTACTCAAATATTTACCAATTAAATCGTCGTGGTTCTTGAATGCGTTCCAAAAAAAAAAATACAAAAATCAATATGATGTAGNAACACGTTTGAAGGTGTGTTGTGGATAAAGATGTCGATTTGTCAAGCAAACGTATGTATAACTCTGTAATTAATTTAGTTTTGTTTTATGTTAATTCATGTGCTCATATTGACAACGCCGTGATGATAAGACATCTACTGCTGGTGCAAAGGGGTTTCCATTTGCTTTTATTTGTAATGCTATGCATACAAAACCTCGACAATGTTCAAGACATGTTTCCACATCAAAACATTCGTCCTACAAAATACAGACAAGTATCCCCTCGTGGAATGAATTACATTGTTTTTAGGCGAAACGCATTACTTAAATTGACAGAATACGATCTTATAAAACTCGTTATAAAACAAATTGCATTGTTGCAGACACAACATCATTTACGCATACGAGATATATCGGTTAAAGATCACCATGAGACTGTTCGATATTCAAAAAAAGGGGAGGTAGGTCCGCTAAACGTTTTGCTGTTGTCTACTTTTTAAATAATAATATGCATTTATCTTCAAAATCTTTTTATTTATTTAATTAATTGAAAGTTAATGTATCAACTATGCTCGAGTATGGACATTTTAATCGTCCATTTAATATATGATGTATTGAATAAGTTCAAATGTTGCAAAACTGATCAAAAACATCGAATGGTAAACAAAACAAAATTCTGCACAATTAGGGTCAGTCGGGTTAATGGAAACACACAACTATTAAACACATAAGGCATGTATAAAGTAAGACATTACCAAAAAATAAAACCAAATCTTTATAACACAAAACCGGAAGAACCTAAAAATACTTTAAACTAATTCAAATTAACGAACATTAAATTGTGGTTGTGTAAAACCTTTGACTTCATGGTTATTTTCGGTAAGAATGACGAACTCAGATTTTAAAATGAACACCGAATATACATTAACCACGTTATAAATAGAAATTGTGACGAAAGATTTATACTGGCAATTCATCCCAAAGCTTTTCTTAAAAATCTAATTATTTTTTAGAATATTAGAATATTTTTTTATATATCATGCGTATTTTTCGTATAATTATATTACACTCTTGTGTTCTAATAACGAGTCTTCTAACATGTTAGCGTGTTCATTACCTTGTTAAAACAAACGAGTTTAATGGAAAAGGTCACACATTCAAAATAGTATATTTCAATTGCAATACATGTTCTGCTTACACTGTATTATAACTGGTTAAGACTCATCAATTCAAGAAAGATACATCGGTAAACGAGCATTGTGGTAGAACTTAACTTATGTTTCTAAAATATATGTGGCTAATCAATTCCGAACAATCATGATCTTCAGTTATACCACGGGTGGGAACAGTATTGATAAACAGGAAATCTAGTGGAAGCTTATACAAAAATTTATTAATCCAAACAAAGACAATTTACGACTAATCCGGACTTCTGACTTCAGACAACTTGTCTTTCAGAGCAGACTTATGTAATCATATATGTCCACGTTTGTTTGACGCGTAAGATGAGTGGTTAAACTAACTTGATGAATTGTATGTCCGTAAATTGCAGTACAGTGTACTTCCAACAATTGCATGGCATATTATTTGATGACACTAAGTCATGTTTTTCTTTGTTGCGACTATATCGAACAACAATCATTCATAACACAACTTTCATGTATATTCATTCCTGGAGAACGTGTTAATAAAAACAAATTGGAATAGAACATACGACTCATACGCTGTGCACATAATGCTCAAATGTAAAAAGTAATAATGCATATTTTTGGATACCATCAAACACGTGTTCTTAAAATATATAACGGTACCTGGCGTGATAATCATAATGGCGTTAACGACACATACTTTCGGAGAATGTGTGTGTTTGATTCAGTCGGCATTTGGATATAGTTTAGTACTTAAAAGTAACATGTCAGGTTAGCGATTAAAAGCTCTTATCATGTATATAATTAAATAGATAAGTACATGCTGAATAAATGACGAATAATGTTTTGAACCAGCAATTCGTACCCGTACCATTTACGTCCCTCGTTAATTGTCGTGCCAATGTAGCGCTTAGGTATTTTAAGTGTATGTATTACTTAATAGTTGGTGGTTATCAAACATAATTACTGAAAAAGCAATATTAAAACAAGGCATGTGTTTAAGTCTTCGAACTGATATGATATTGCTTCATTAAAGCACTCAAAACGGCGTTAATATAACATACCTTTATAGGTGTAGCCTCTATATAACAGTCCATAAACGTTTGTGTCAAGATCGAGGATTATAATCCTTAGAATGAATATTATGCTGATGTTTTTTTAGGCGGGTATGCTGAGGGCTATATTTAAGCCAAACAATGATAGTTTTTTTAAACCTATAACCACAAGCCATAACAAATTTTTAATAATTTATATCGCGACAGCAAAGCCATCAACACTCCCAACCAATCTTAAAAACTATCTATTATCGGTTGTGTGCTAGCCTGTTTGCCAATACAGTGCAATTTATTCAAAGTCGGTGAAATGAATTTGTTTTATCTTCGAAATTGTCGGCAATAACGACCAATACCACAATTTAGGAATGTGCTACCCCTATGATTGCATTCCCAATAATGCATATCACGCAAAAGTAATGGCTTCACACACAACACCATGACAAAAAGACTTATAAGTATTGATTTCTGACGCGAAGATAAGACAGGCGAATAAACACAATTCTAACTAGGCTCACACAGTTCGGTCTTAAAAGAATTGTCGATGTTATTTTATTGCACAACAATGTATCTACATGGTGTTGTGTGCGAAGCCATTACTTGTGCGTGATATGCAGTTTAAGCCTTATTACTGCATACTATATATTGCACAATGTAAATCGTAACATTCGCAGATGGCGAATAAGCAACTGTCCTGTATTTGTCAGTGTGTATTTGTATATGTTTATTTCAGTTTTGCAATCATTTATTTTCCTTATATATTATACTGACGTGTACGTTCATCAAATGTGAGTTCTACACAAGATGCTAAATATTAAAAGAGCATTTTTTTTACATTAAGACTGTTTGTTATTATAAGACATACAATGTATACGTGTATATGATAACAAAAAAAAATGAAATCATGAAGCTGCAATAATGTTCAAACATGTTATACAAGATATGCATATATATACTTTTTAGACCTTGTGGTTTCCTTTAGATTAAAAAACGGAATTAATATGAGTTGCATAAGACTTAGTAGTTACAATCGCTTTGATTTTTTTTAAATGTACATTCAAGAATATGGGATTCACATACATTTGTTAATAACGTGATTTACGCATTTCATGTACACGCACGTCAATCATATTGACATTTTTACACAGACGTGCATTAATCACAATATGAATCTTTCATCAAAGGGAAAATGTCCAAGAACAATACCAAATCAGCTAGATAACAATAAAACATTTTACATGGCGTTTAATAATTTAGCCGACCATATGTCTGTTTTAGACACAATGTAAACTGTTTTGCTTTTTGGATAATATATATGTATCATATTCCGGTATGTGTTTTTTTTAAATCTCAAGTATGGTATTATGCTATTTTGTTAATTTAAAAAATGTTGTTAAAGAGTTTTTCAATCGACTGTTCGTCCATATCGAATGCTTTCCAATTTTTTTCATTTATCGATTACTGAAATTCACATGCATATGCGTTTCAAAAAAAAACAAGCCACTATAGAGCCATATTAAACCAACATAAAATAATAATAATGAAAAGTCGCAAACAAATGGAGAGTGATAAAAATTAAAATTAAAAGTATCCGATTTAAAATATACAAGTATCAGAGTTCTTATTTGTCCAAATTGCACTTAGCATATACATGTGTTACTCAATGGTTGCAAGGCCATGAGTGTTATCGATAGCTATGTAAACGGAATAAGTTTGATTGCCAACGTAAACAACGAATGGCGTTTGTATGACAATGTATTGGCTACTCGTCTTTGCATTAGTTGCACTACTAAAAGCATATTCAATTATTTATATTTTCTCTAGAAAACTGTTCTCATCCATTCATCTTCATTATAACCATACTCATCATAATACAAACAAGTTAAGTATAAGTTGCGGCTGATTTTATTTACATAAACTTCAACTGTACGAATTAATAAAAGGGAAAGAAATCAGTGTGATATTTTGTATGGTAAGCTTCCACTTTGTATTTCCCTTGACACAATATGAGAATTCAATCAATGCAAACATTCACTTTAGGGAGGCAATAGTGTTTAGCTTTTATAAAAAATGTGCGTGTTATCTTGAACAGAAAACGCAAATGTACTTTTCTAAAACAAATTAAACTGTTTCTTACAAACGTCTATTTAAAGAAAGATAATTACTCGTTTAAATGTATAACTGCACATGCAACGTACACACAATTCAGGTATTTATCATAACAGGAATATGTTAAACTCCGAAGCTTTAATAGCTGTTCCAAACAGTAATCAAATATTGACAAATGATGTCATTCTTAGTTTGCAAATTTAAAACCTAAGCAAATGCATCCAAGTTACAGTTTAACACCAATTACACTGCAATTATTTAGGTCGTTGAAAAGATTGTAAACGCAATATGTGCAATATATTAAAAAAGCGTCAGTGGCAGATATGAATCATAAGGGAAAATAAAATTCCTAGAGTGCATACATTGGTCATGTTTATTTCTAGTACAATATTCTATTTTTGTTATTAACTGAGGAACCAAACTATCCATCTCCAATGCTCGTACGCATATTGTAATAATTTTAACTTCTTTTCATCACTTGTATAAGTTATTTAAGATGTTCAATAATGATTATAGAAGTGTACGAATAAACATCTAAACAACCAGACTTAAAGCAACAGACACAAATCCGGTCGCATTCTTGTTCAGGCTTGTTATAGAACACATCTATTTTGAATAGCAACCCAGCATATGAAGTGGTAAAGTGGTAAAATGGGTTTCAACATGGCAGGAGTGTCTTTGTATTAGAATTAAATTGTTGAAAATAAGAGAACTTCTAAATGCAACGGCCCTTGAACAACTTCTTTGACTTTGTATGCCTCAAACTATCAGAGTATTTATACTATTTGGAATATTCCGATATACACTTTATAAGGCCACGATATGAATCTGATTAAACAATATATTTATACTTAAT